>SPJY01001434.1:1468299-1487338 GCA_005191435.1 Raddia distichophylla
CTTTTAGAGAACTTGTTCAGCAATCAGCATATAAAGTACCGATACTACTGAAGCCACTTACTTGTTATGCACATCAACATATTCATCTGTTTCATCCAAGATATCTTCCTGCAGAGAGAAATTTATGTCAGTTTGCAATATACAAGAGAAAATGACAAACAAAATACCACGGTTCATATATGACCAATTTTACTTTTCCTACAAATTGAATAGAGCCTTAGTAAAATTCTATTTTCTGAACTAGTATTGAGGATGCCTGAAACGCTGCCAAGAAAAATGCAAAGAAGTGAAGAATTAAACAGTGCAGGGAAGTTCCAACAAGATATGGAGAATGGCTACTACTTTATTGAACAAGGCCATAAATCCAAAAGGCATCATCTACTTTTAAAAAAAAAACATGATGTGAAAAATGTAGATACTTTTGTCACCAAAGAGAAACCCTATTAAGATCATGTCCAACCTGCAGCAATTGTTCCATGACATCTTCCATCGTAATTATTCCAACCGCTTCCTCATCCAGTGAATAGCTTGGAAGTGGATCAGTGTTAAAATCAAGAATATTGTCCCTCTTTCTCTCAGATTTTTTATTATATGTGCGCCCATCTCCATACTTCTCAATGTTATTTCGACGACTTCCGTTAATGTTAACATGTGAGGGTGACAGACCTGAGAATACACTCCACTCATCAGCTAAAACCAAGACAAGTGGTCTCCAAGGGTACATACACACAAAATGAATGGTGAAGGCTAATCCCAGCAGAAAAATCACATAACAATAAAACAAAGCATTTACCATCAGCATAAGCATCTTTGTGATTACTTTTGTAGTCTAGTGTACCACTGTTATTCTTTACGGTGAATGTCCCAGCTTCTTTTGTGTGTTTGACAACCACAGCCATGTGACTGTGACCTTTCTGAAACTCATTTAGAATGTCATATAAAGGAAGATCATCAGCCACCCTGGCATACAGAAATAATAGCAACATTACATGAGAATTATGACAATGAATGCATATTATTCAGGAGAAATAAATGCATGAAAACCTAAAATAAATTGTATGGAAATTTCAACCAATGCATACACACATGCTCCTCAGAGAGAAGATGGCACGACCTTGTAGAACTTATATGGTTACCCCAAGAGCTGGTGCAGATCAGCCCATCCAAAACCTTTAAAACATGTGTTATTCTGTTTTTGGTAGAGCTTAACAACATTAGCCATTCAACGGCTGAATGATATAGTCAAATTTTTTAAGGATGATATCATCAATTTTTTTGTAAGGATGATATAATCAATTTTAAATCCACTTACACCAAGAAAACAGTATTAACTTGTCTGCATGAAACTATATATGAATAGATTGAACTTTACTAACATGTGCTTCAGTGTATCTTCTATGATAATGAAAGAATATTCCGGCCTCTACGTGATATGTACACAGCCATGAACAAAAATATATCATCTCAGCTTAAGCATGACTAATGAATAAATAACAAGCCACATGGTTCAGTGTATGTGCACAACTTTTTCAATACTTAGAGAAAATAAATAGCAGATTCACTTCATCACAGCCAAGTCTAAAGTTATACGGCATACCTATGCCGAAAATCATAAATGTACAACAGAGTTGATAAGGTAATTAATATGGTACCTTGGAATTTTTCTAATAGTAACATTCCGAATGGGCCCTTCGTCCTCAGGTCGGCAAGTAATCAAGTTTTTTACCTGAAATGATATGCTATTTGTCAAATTCTTAAAAAAACACATTAACTAGAAAGTCGTAAAAACTACAGCAAAAGGGGAACCTTTTGATACCCTCCAAAAAGGAAGTATAGTCAATAAATAATCAAGTAAAAAGGTTTGATCTTCTGGCTTCATTAAACTGTTTATTAATGCTCTCAACATAAGACCATACAGTTGGAAGGGCTTAAATGTGTGCATATGTTACCATAAGCACATAGTTTGTCAGAAATAGAGCTGCTGGTAACCTAAGCCCATGAACCTAGGCCTTGTTACTTCATCGCAATACTCTGCCTTAATCAAGAAGGTTCATGGTTATCAAGGAGAAAAATCTCTACTATTATAAAGCACCTTATGGTTGTGGTGGTGGTGGTGGTGGTAGTTCGAACTTTCAATCTGGACTCTTGATCTACATCGAACGTCTCAGCCGCTCCAAATACCCTAGCCCCGTAGCCCGCACCCCTCCCCAGCTTCTCACGCGTTGCCGCCGCCCTCTCCACCCAAATCTCTCTAACCGCTCTCTCACCCCTATCCTCCACCGCGTGCCCCTCTGTCGCCCTCTCCACCTCCGCCCGCCGTGCGCCTGATGCCATCGCGAGGCCCGGCGCCGCGCCGCGCTACGCTGTCAAAGCCACCCCCGCCGCCCTTCCCTTATCCCTCACCCCGCCGGCCTCACTTGCCGCCGCACTCAGCCTGGCGCCGCTGACGATGTCCGCCTCCCCGATTGGAAGTCGTCGCCTCCTCCACTCCTCGGGCCTCCGCCGTCCACAACTTGTGACGTCCGCGCTGCCGGCGGCTTCCGCCTCCCCGATCTGAAGTCCACCGGGGGCCATCGCCACCTCCACTTGCAGCCGCCATCGCCTCCACGCCGGCTTCCCGTACTTCACCAAATCCCAACACCACGGCTTCCCATCATCAACCCTGCAAGTCTCGGCTTCACCTCCACTTGCAAGGTACTGAGGTATCCCCTTTGCCCTAGATTTAATTTGCTATGTAGGAGGTCGATTCCCTTTACCATCCCTCTAGATGTGTTCTTGGGCGAAAACCAGAAACCACCCAAAAATCCTAGAAAGACGTCGCCGATTAGTTTGCTTTTAACTGGATCATGTGTCTGGGAGATAAATCAGCTAGGATAAAATGGTGTGTATATTTTTGTATGAAATTGGCTTGTAGCCGATTAAAACTAGCCAATATGAAGATTCTAAAGCAACACTATTGTCGGACATGTGCACCATGCTAACAGACAACACACTTTATGATATACCCAGGTACATAATACATGAAAACAAGCTTTGCTAAACCTGCACACGATTATTTTTCCTTCCCTGGATTGATTGATTCATACTACTATTATTATACTACACGGAATAAATTGTTGCATCACCATCTTTTCACACAACTTGCAGACGATTTGCCCTAAATTTATTGCGCAAAAGATAGCACAATCATGATCACAGGTATGACTGCAATTAACCCAGCATCAGAGGTCACATCCATTGACAATTAGCACTTGTTTAAAGGAGAAATACACAAAATAAAATCGCTGATCAATTATTGTTATCTGAATTTTAAGGTACAAGTCCCTCTCTGCGCGTGTGTTCAGGTTTTTAAATATTGGCCTGCAGCCTGCTCTTTTTCTCGTCTCTTTACCCTTCCTTCCCCTTGGGAGAAGCGGAAGCAAGAAGAACAGTTCTTCCCATTTCTTCTTGGAGAGAAAAGATTGAAGAAATTTCACAGCTTCCACTTGTATAAATGTATACACAAATCCACCGCCCAAGAACCGCAAATCGAGCCTACAGGCGACGCCTTTCTGGGATTTTGGGCGGTTTCCACAAAAAGGGAATGTGTAGAGGAGATTTTAGTTTTGGCAAATATTACAATAGCATGTGTAACACCGAAGCTTTTAGATATGCCTGTGAATATAAAATTAAGATAGGAGAATGTGTATGTCAAATTTAGATTTTGGCAAATACTACAATAGCATGGATAAGACTGAAACTTCTAGAGTTGCCTGCCTGTGAATATAAAATTAAATCCTCAAATGAGATAACATTTAAAGTTCTATCCATTGTTAGTGCTGTCAGTTTAAAATTATCCGAAGTTGTGAACTGAAAAATATTATGTCCATTTCAACAAGTTGCATTGTGTATTTCTATGAGTATACATTGGGTGCTAATTACACTACTGTTCAAGTGGTTTTATGTGCAGTTCTGTTAGAAGATAAAAAATGATTTGACCATGTTGCTATGTATTAGGAATGGCTTAGCACAATTCAGACAGAGCATCAGTAATTTTGTGTGTTGATGCTGGAACTTTGTATTGGTTTCAGACAAGGCATCTGCAATAGACCTGTTTTAGGATGTCTTTTTTATTTGTAACCTGATCGGACTGATTATTCAAAAAGTGTTCCTTCCTGTTCTTTGATTTATTTCATGTAATCACAATGATGATTTCCCCTTTGTATCTAATGCCATTTCTAACTGCGAATCAAACAACATATTTTGAATTATTGGTTATAGTTGGTCAAAGCCGTGTAGGTGCTGGTGTAGAACAACAAGAGGGTAAAGTGACATGCTTTTTCCTAAAAAATGTATAAGAACCTGCACTTCATTGTGTCTACGCCCACAAATAACATTTTAGTAGTAGTGGCATGACTTATTGTGTCTCGTATGTGATGTGAAAATTTGATACATAATCTCACTTGCGGGATCCAGTTCATTGTGCATCAGTATTGCAACCTTCATCGGCTGCTGTCTTGAAGCAGGAAACTTTAATATAATTGTTCCTTCTTTTTATCATATATGCATGTACATTGATTTAGGAAGAAGATTGAATGTCACTAAGAAGGAACACTGATGTAGCACCATCATGTCTAATTGTAGTTTTCAATGAAAAAATTATTTAGCATTCTCAGATTATGTTGTAACCTACACTAATCTAATCTTTTATAACTATGTTATCGTTGAAACTTACGATGACTCACATTTGATTTTCTATATTTTAGGTGAACTCAGGAACATGTATGAGAGAGGAGTAAGATACATTGTTGCTGACAACATTGAAGCTCCAAACTCGTTAGAAAAATAAAGGATCGGTTAGCTAATTATGTTTGTGAACTTCAAGTTATTTGATCTAGATGTGCAATGTGTATTTTTGGTGCTTGTAAGGTATTGTGTGTGGTCAAATCATGTGAATGGCATCTCTTTATCGTCATGTTAAGTTCGAATCATATGGCTCTAACTTCCATTATGGGTTATGGTTCACATGCATGCGTAGAGGTGACATTATCGGTTATACTATATGCCCTTTATGATGGAACAGAACTCTCTATGTGGATGTAAACTTTTAATATGAAAACTCTCATAAATCACACTTTATAATTTTATATGTTGCTTAAAATTATGTTTCCCTTTCTTCCCTTTATGGTCCGTTGCAAAGCACGGGCATTGTACTAGTAGTAGATAATAGATCTTCTGTGGATCATTTTATTTGCATATATCTAAAATTAATCTTTGAAGCTGTATGAATTCAGATCTAGGTAAACGCAAAATTAAGCTCTATATGAGCCACGGCAATTAATTTTACCACGTAGCGCACGACAAAATACAACTTGATCAGACGTTTCGTGAGAGGAAATATAGCACTAACAATTCTCGACCGGCATGCCCAATGTTTTCAGCATGCGTCTCATACAATTAATTTCATATTACGTGCATATATGGATGCAATTTCATGTCATGTGCTTGCATGGATGCGAGCATTCATGCACGTGAGTACGGCAGCACGGCCGTATATCACATACATAGAGTAGAGTGCAGTATACCGTATACGTACTTCAGTTTGGCCTGTTTATTTCCATATAATTAAGTAGCTAGGTGTGTGCATGCGGAGCTTGCCGACGGCCAATACGTACGTAGCAGCGGAGTTTCTTCGTTAGCTAGGCTCGCTGATTGTAGAAGGATCCGGTGCTAAGTCTGGCCATACTACCTACGGTTTTGCCACCGAGTAGGCTGTCGACGAACCTGTTGTCGAGTACTCCACTCAGGATGCCATCGTCGCGGCGCACCTCATCCTTTACCCTACCAATTAGCCCATCTGTGAAGCCGCCTGGACCACTCAGAAGCGCTTCGAAGAGCTCAGCATCGGGAAGCAGTCCGCCGCCGCCGCCGCCGACCAGGTCACGGACGTAGTTGTCCATGGCGGACGTGCCGAGACGCCTGGAGCCACGCAGCAACAGCGGAGCGGCCATCGTGCCGGAGCTGGCCGGCAGCGCCGAGTTGCAGGCGGACGGAGGGGTGATCACCGCCACCTTGCTGTTGTTGCTCGCCAGAGAGATCACCATGTGTGTGGAGGTCATGGCCACTATCATCAGGAACTGGCCCTTCTCGTTCGTCGTCGCCGTGGCGGCGCCGGAGATAGGGTCGCCGCCGTCGAGCACCAGCTGCACCGTAGCGTCTGTATTTCGTGTGCGTTCAGTTTGTAAAGTTGGATAATATATAGTACTCCTATTGATTATCACTGACTGGGTAGCTATTGTTGTTAGCTAGCTTACTGGGGAAGATGTCAGTCATGGCGCCGATGCTGCATGGCACTTGGCCATAAACGAGGGCAACCATCTTAGCCTCCGAGCCTTGTGTTGCGACCCCCACGAGGACCAACAGAGTGGCCAGGAGAAGGCTTTTCCCTGCTTCCATTCTAGCTAGCTAGTGTGTGCGCTTCTTCCTCTCTAGCTAACTCGTGTGAAGTTCAGTGTGGACTGTGGAGTGGTGAGTATATATGATCATGGAGCATGCGCATCTCAGTGTGAATTTATAGGCTTTACCAAGGCCTCATGTGTGATGTGTATGCCCATGTATCTGAACTTTGCCCTAAATTTTCCTCACGTTTCCCTACTCATATCCTTGTACGTCTTCAAAATATGGATGTCCTCGTCAGGTCTCCACGAGGTAATGTACAAATCCATATATAGCCTCTTTTCCGCCACTTCTCATCAGCAGAGAAACATCAATCTGTATGTCCACTAATTAAGAATCTTTGCATAATATCTGAGTGGATATTTATTAGTCACTCCCTCATTATGGTCTCCGGAGAGATCAGATATCAAGCGTCGCAAAGTAAGTTATGCTTCTAATCAATCCTCTTAATTTTTTTTTTGAGAATTATAGGCATGCCCAAAGATAAATTAATAAAAAATATTTAAAGATATGTCCTAACATTTTCAGCCCCTCCTGCTGCGGCGGGTATATATCATCGTTCATCCCATTGCCCAACTATCGATGCTAAATTAACTGGTTATAAATACTTCAATTCAGTTTTTTTTATTTACGTGAAGAAAAGAGAGTGGAGAGACTAGTTTATACAAAAGAGTTGGTATATAACGAATTATAATATGCAAGCACATTATTATAACATATGATCCTATACTTTAGGCCCTTTTTTTCAGCTTAACGGCTTAATAGCTTAACAACTTATCCACGTTTTGAAAATACAAATACTTTATTTTTTTAGTCTGTTTTTTTGTTATTTTAAAGGTGGGGCTTAGCGCTTTAAAAAGCAAGTCAAATAAAATGGAACCGAATCTCGAGACTATGTCAAGTTCATAAAATTAGTTATTTCAGTCGTTCAGATCAGCTCAAAAGTTTAGAGATTATGCTATAACTTATTCATCAAAAAATTTGCTTATTTACTTATATATAGATAGCATGTCTATTCTCGTAGCTTCTTGAAGATCACGCGGTGACCACCACCTTATTGCCGCTGCAGCTCGCAGGGTATTTGTTTTTCTGCGGACAGTTCACTGTCGAACACCATAGTGCACAACGAGTGCACGGTGCACCACCATCTTGTTGGCCAAGTTGGCCAAGTTGAGATATATCTTGTCCTTGACAATACAACCCTTGATTGCCACCGGTGATCGATGAATTTGCAGCCATGGATAGAGTGGTCTTTTGAGCATGTGCATCACCCCCTCTATCAAACCCCTGCATCAAGCCTTAATGCAGCATGCACACACACAAGCAGCATGCACACACAAGCAGCCTTAATGTAGCAACAGTGAAATGCAGACCCTGCTGGATGAATGATTTAACTCTCACAGCTTATCAATCACAACTCTAGCATGGAACCAGTGTGATCCGGAGCTAAGTCATTCGGTCAGCCTAATCACAACTCTCACAGCTTATCAATCACACTGGATGCATGATTAGTGCTGGGAAAACGGGCCATGCCAAACGGGCCAGCCCGGGCACGGCCCGAAAAAACGGGCCCGTGGCACGGCCCGGCATGAACATTTGATGGGCCGGGCCAGCACGGCCCGAAATGGCATGCCGGGCTGGGCCTGAAAACCAGGCACGGCGTGCCACCCGGCCTGGCCCGACTATACGGGCCGTGCTTGGGCCGGCCTGGCCCGAATAGAGGCACGGGTCAGTATTTTATATTTTGCGTGGTCTTCCATTACTCAGATCAATTTCTGTTCAATACGAAAGTTGTAGATAATGTCGAGACGCATCTTTTTCAAGCATACAAGTTTTTCATTTGAGCAATGTATGAATTTATAAAAAATATTTTTGTCGCTGCCTGCTTTCGGGCCGATGGCCCCGTCCTCGGTAATTTGCAATTTTCGAGGTATTATACTGCTCGGATGAATTTGGGTTGAACACGAAAGTTGTAGATAATTTCAAGATGCATCTTTTTTGTATTAACTTTTTCATTTGAGCAACGTACGAATTTCTAAAAAATTATTTTTCCCGCTGTTTTCTTACTCGTGCTGTGCTTGGGCCGGTCCGGCCCGAAGCCGGCCCGCCGTGCTTTTGGACTGTGCTGGGCCTAGATTTTGGCACTCCGTGCCGGCCCGGCAGGGCCTGAAGTGCTGACCGGGCTGGCACGGCACGGCCAACTCCCACTACTATGCATGATTTGACTCGAAAGATCAGAAGCCAGTTAGTCAGAACTCGGAAGTTAGCCAGAAGAGTAAACCTATAGAGCGGCTAGTGAGCCAAGAAAGCCTAACCGCTAAGGTCGCCGGGCTGATTATGGGTAGAACCATGATTCACTAAGATCATTAAGTGTTAGCTAGAGGGCTGTGCCATTATGTAACAAGGGAAGGAGGATAGATCTCGACCCCGCTCAATGATAAAACATCCTACAAAATAACTCTAACCTTATCTCACATTGGTAATTGTTTCGCTCTTCACTTTTTCAGGATAGCGATGCCCTTCTAACACTCCTTGGGTTGACATGCCGGTCGCTCTCAAGGGTGCAAAAGAAATGTATGTATTGTCATGAATTCATATCCCGCGACATCGATCTACTCCCTCCCAGCACATTTATTATCTTGTGAGCTATCTGCTACCCATATTTCTCCCCTTAATTTTCTCTCTACCAGCGTCTTCAACTTTTGTCGCCTCTGTTGAAATATGATCCGAATTCTAACGTGAGTCCTGTAGGGACACCTAGAGGGTCACCTCCAATGCAGAAGGTTTGTTTGTTAGTGGCAGGACTAAGTAGAAGAAACCTAACAACAACAACAACAACAACAATGATAACAGAAGAAAAGGCTAGAACGACAGGGGTCGTTCGAAGTTCAGAGGCAAAAAAAAAATTCTGCAAGTATTGTAAGAAGAATAATCATGAAATTTATAAATGTTGAAAACTGCAGAACAAAAAAAAGGAAGAACGGTACATACCGACCTTAGCCTAAATATGAGGATGGTAAGGCCTTGGTTGCTTCTGATGCTAGTTCCGACCAGAGTGATGCTCTTATTGCTTTTGCTGGTTGTGTCTTAATGGATGCTAAGTGGATACTTGACTCTGCATGTTCTTATCATATGTGCACTAATAAAGATTGGTTTAATACTTATGATTATGTGTTGAATGGAGGAGTTGTGCCGATGGGAGATAACACCGCATGTGAGATTGTAGGCATCGGCTTTGTTCAGATCAGGATGCATGATGGCATGACAAGGACTTTGACAGATGTTAGACACGTCCTAGCCTTGGCCAGGACCCCATCTCGCTTAGTACCTCGACCTCAAAGGGTACAAGTACTCCGTGTTAGGTGGAGTGTTCAAAGGTGTCGAAAGGTTCTCTCATAATTATGAAAGGTGATATGAAATCTGCAAATTTTTATATTCTTAGAGGTAATACAATCAGAGATACTTCTGTTGTTATTTCTGCTGCTGCTGCTTCTGATAATTCTAATGGTACTAAACTTTGGAATTTACGCCTCGTGCATATGAGTGAATTTGGTATGGCAGAATTGAGTAAGAGAAGACTTATTGATGGGTGCAACGATGACAAGTTGGAGTTTTGTGAGCACTGCATTTTTGGTAAACACAAAAGGGTAAAGTTCAATATTTTCACTCATACAATAAAGACTATATTAGATTATGTGCATGCTGATTTATGGGGACCATCCCATAAACATTCTCTTGGCGGTGCTCGCTATATGTTGATAATCATTGATGATTACTCTAGAAAGGTGTGGCCTTATTTCTTAAACATAAATATGATGATTTTGCTGCTTTTAAAGATTGGAAGGTCATGATAGAAAGGCAGACTGAAAGGAAGGTAAAAGTCCTTCGCACTGATAATGGGATGGAATTCTGTTCATGTGTATTTAAGTTTTATTGCAAAAGAGAAGGCATTGTCAGGCACTACACCATTTCGTACACTCCTCAACAGAAAGGTGTAGCTGAGCGTATGAACAGGTTCATTATCTCTAAGGCTCGTTGTTTATTGTCCAATGCTGGTATGGACAGATGCTTTTGGGCTGAGGCAGCCTCCACCGCCTGCTACCTGATAAATAAGTCACCCTCTAGAGCTCTCAACAAGAAGACTCCCATTGAGCTATGGTTTGGCACACATGCTGATTATTCACAGTTGAGAGTATTTGGTTACACTGCATATGCACACGTTGATAATAGAAAACTTGAGACTAGAGCAGTTAATTTCGTATTTCTTGATTATGGTTCAGGAGTAGAGGGATATAAGTTGTGAAATCTTGAAACCAAAAGGACTTTAATGAATAGAAGTGTTATTTTCAATAAATCTGTTATGTTTCATGAGAATATGTCTACTAATGCCTCTGATGAAGGACAACAGAAAGTAAGCGTGCAGGTGGAGCACTTGGATAATGGAGATCATGTAATTGATGATGATAATATTGTTGTCCAAACTACACAAATTTCTGATATTATTTTATCTGTTGATGAGTCATATGTTATTGAGCACTCTTCTCTTGCTGTGCAGTCTACAAAGCACTCCATTGCAGTTGATGGACAAAGGAGAAACATTGTCCGTCCAACTTATTGATTGAAGAGTGTAATTTTGCTGGTTATGCCCTAAATTGTGTAGAGGAGGTGGAAGGTAATGCAGAGCCTTCTATTTATACTGAACCAATTATCTTTAGTGATCGCGACAAGTGGATGTCCGCCATGCAAGAGGAGATGCAAACACTTGAGAAGAATGTCAATTAGGAAATTGTTCGTTTGCCCAAAGAAAAGAAGACCGTTTGCCGCAAATGGATCTTCAAAAGAATGAAAGGTATGTCTCCAAATGAACCCATGAGATTTAAGACAAGGTTAGTTGCTAAAGGCTTCAGTCAGATACCAGGTATTGATTACAATGATGTTTTCTCTCCAGTTGTGAAACATAGCTCCATTCGTACATTCTTTAGTATTGTAGCTATGCGTGATCTTGAGTTTTAGCAGTTAGATGTAAAAACTGTATTTTTGCATGGTGAACTATAGGAAGAAATTTATATGGATCAATCTAAAGGTTTCATCGTTCATAGTAAAGAATGTTTGGTTTGTAAGTTAAAGAAATATCTTTATGGTCTAAAACAATTTTGAGATAATGGTATAAGAGGTGTGACTTTTTTATACTCACACATAGTTTTAAGAGGTCTGAATTTGATAGTTGTGTTTACATTAAATTTGTTGATGGGTCACCTATATACTTGTTGTTATATGTTGATGATATGTTGATTACTGCCAAGAGTAAAAAAGAGATCATTACTTTAAAGGCACAATTAAGTAGCAAGTTTGAAATAAAGGACCTAAGTGCAGCGAGGGAAATTCTTAGCATGGAAATTATAAGGGACAGAAAGTCTGATCTGTTATATCTTAGGCAACAAAGTTACATTGATAAACTCCTTCGTTGTTTTAATATGCATGAAGCAAAACCAGTAAATACTCCCATTCCTGCTCACTTTAGAATATCATCTTCTCAATGTCCTGACTCTGATGAAGAAATTGAGTATATGTCCATAGTTTCTTATTCTAATGCTATCGGTTTATTAATGTATGCCATGGTTTGTTCTCATCTTGATTTGTCTCATGCTATGAGTTTGGTCAGTAGATACATGGCTAATCCTGGCAAAGAACATTGAAAGGCTATACAATGGATTTTCAGGTACATGTGTGGCACTTCTGATGCTAACTTGCAGTTCGGCAAGACTGGAGATGGACTTATTGGATATGTTGATTCTGATTATGCTGCTGATTTGGATAAGAGAAGGTTTCTCACTGGTTATGTCTTAACTATTGATGGTTGTGCTGTTAGTTGAACAGCAAGTTTGCAAGCTACAGTTGCCTTATCCACCACTGAAGCTGAGTACGTGGCTGTTTCTGAAGCATGTAAAGAAGCTACTTGGTTAAGAGGTTTGTATGTTGAGTTTTGTAGAGATTCATCTTACATAAATTTATTCTTTAACAGTTAAAGTGCTATATGCCTTACAAAGGACCAAATGTTTAATGAAAGAACAAGGCATATTGATGTCAGATAGCATTATATTCGTGATGTTATTGCTCAAGGTAATATTAAGGTATGCAAGATCAGTACTCATGATAATCTTGCTAACATGCTGACAAAGGCAGTTCCTGCTACTAAGTTTGAGTTTTGCTCAAGTTTAGTTGGTGTTACAGTTTAAGTCCTAGTGACTTTTGGCGCACGGTGATTTTTATTATTGAAGTGAGTTGATTGATGATATTTTTTATTTGCTACAAGGTGGGAATTCGTCTCAAGGTGGAGTTAAAATATGATCCGAATTCTAACGTGAGTCTTGTGGGACGCCTAGAGGGCCCATGGTTCAGTCATGGTGATTAGCGGATTTGTTTCCGTATTTGACTGCAGTCAGTTTTGCCCACCCTATATATACCTCTTGTAAGATGCACGGGAATAGAAGACTCATTGTTATTAACCTGCGTTTGTACTCTCACTGATATAGTGGATTTCGCCGGTTGGCCCCGTTGTTTTTTCTCGAAAGGGTTTTCCACATAAAAATCTTGTATCATGTTCGATCTTTGATTTGCAATATTTGCTATCAGCCTCCAAATGATCACATGCATTAACGCTCCAACGCCATCCACCTCCCATTGAAAAGCTCATTCATGGGTAAGGTGGCACCATCATCGTCTCGCGGTCGCAATGTCCCAACGTTGTGACATTGCTACCCCGACCACTAATATACTACTCACACATACACAACACTTGAGGCTATTTAAAGATACATACTTAGGTGACTTATATATGATGCTTTTTGAATATTTTGTTCGCGCAGAACAAATGTTATTTCAAATGTTCTCGACGTAAGAGGCCTATACATTAAATATTACTAGATTATTGTAATAACATAATTTGCACATATATAGTTGATACTTCAATTTTTTAAAATAAATCTACCCATACAAATGTGTGGGCTCCTTTTCTTCTCTTTTACATTTCTCTTTGATTTGCTGTTTGGTTTAGTTTTGTTCCATTGTGCCAAAATTTGTTATTTTAACAGATCATTCAGGGTAACATTTTGTGATATCTTTTAGACTTTGTGGGTATTTTTAAAAAATCTTGAAAATATTTTTGAAAATTATTTTGTCATATATGTATATCTTTTTCAAGGCCTCAACTTTTGATTTGAACTGAATTGCGAATAGGGCATTTGTTTTTTATTTCCATGGTTTACATACACACTATAAGAATCCATATTGTTTTCATCAGCCAAAAATATTTACATCAGCTTCCATAGAGCGGATGTAAATACGAGCCTATTTACATCAATTTCTTCAGGCTGATGTAAATAAGGCTATTTACGTCAGCCAGGCTAATGTAAATACATAGGCTGTGTTTCTTTCGGCGGTTAGATTATAATCTGAAAAGCTTGTGATGTTTTATAGAAGATTTAAAGGGCTAAAAAAATTATGAAAAAAATATTTTTGAGATCTTTGAGACAAATTGTGCAAAGTTTCAAAAAAATAACTATAAAATATTTCAAAATATAACCGGTACAAAAATGACAAATTTTAAGCTGCAGCTTATAATCTGATTATAAGCTGAACGAAACAGAGCCATAAACTGATGTAAATATGGCTATTTAGGTCAGCCAGGCTGATGTAAATACACCAAGCAGGCGCACGATAGGTTTTGAAAATTTTCTCGTACTATTTACATCAGCTTGGCTGATGTAAATGGGCTATTGACATTAGCCAGGCTGATGTAAATATATTTGCATAACTTATTACCCCTGCCCCTATCCATCCCCAAATTGACATCGGGCTTAGCGTTCCCACATCTCCCGCCGCCGCCACCGCTATGCCCCTCGCCTCCACCCTGCTCCGCCCCCTTAGCAGCCACCCCGCGCCCCT
Source organism: Raddia distichophylla (assembly GCA_005191435.1). Classification (NCBI taxonomy): domain Eukaryota; kingdom Viridiplantae; phylum Streptophyta; class Magnoliopsida; order Poales; family Poaceae; genus Raddia; species Raddia distichophylla. Next base: position 1,482,679 of record SPJY01001434.1, read on the forward strand.
CGCCGCCGCCTCCCGCCACCCCACGCCGCGCTATGGGGGCGCGGCGCGTGACAGGAACGCACGGCGCTGGGCAGAGCTGCAGGCGGCGGGGCGGCAGGGCATGGCCCCGCGCCGCCACCCCGCTCCGCGTGATAGCGGAGGTAACATTCTTGGTTGAACGGGGAGAACGGGGAGAACCATGTTGATGCATACAATTATGGGGTTTCGATGGGTGTTATTTAATGCGATTGTCGTGGCGTTTACGGGGTTTGATTTGGGTTTAGCATCCATTTTTTATCGCATCCATTTTTATACCAGACATGACATGCATGTTTTAGGATATTGAAATTTTTACATATAGTTTGATATGGTTGAAATGGTTAGAATTGATTGAAATTGTCAATGTTTGGTAATCTATGCTAGAAAGCTTAATTTGTGTATGTTGTTTACAATATTTGTATAAGAATGATTAGTTTTGCAATATTGTCTTGTGTTTACATGTTAATTGACCTTAATGTTATGACTTACATTTTTAAATACACTCGCCAACCTAACCTGTACGTCACCCATTTGGGGGCGATATAATTCATATTGAATTATGAGATGTATCGCTCCTGAATTGTCCACGTTTTTCCACAGCTCGACGATGGACGACTTAGCATGGTTTGTCATGGATGTTGTATGATTCGAACGGAGTTTCGGTTTCATAACTCTGTTGTTCTCAGATGCATGAGTATCAAGCGTGTGTTTGGAGAACAGCGGAGTTATGCTGCCGAAATTTTGTTTGGATTATACAACATTCACGATAAACCGTGCCTAGCCGTCCTTTGATGGGTGGGTTTAGGACCTATCCTTGCCTAGAACTCTATTAGGATTGAACCACTAACCCTTCACTTTTATTTTTGTAAATAAGTGCCAACGTGGCTACAACACGCACCCTGCGGCTGATGTGGAACCTATTTACATCAGCCATAAGCTGATGTAAATAAGTGCCACGTCAGCATCCTAGCTGCCGGCAGGGGCCAACAAGAAATATTTACATCAACGGTATTACATCAGCCTAATAGCTATTTACATCAGTTTTTATCTTATTTATATCAGTACCTGGCTGATGAAAACAATCTGGATTCTTGTAGTGGCGTTGACCCTTTCTTAGTCAAAATATAATTCCTGACCGTTCTAGCGAGATTTATGTGCTCTAATATGTAGGGTTGTCTCTATAGAACAATTGAATTCGGCTGATTGTTTATTTGACAAATTAACTTAGGTTTTAAAATTTTAGCTAGAACGCATCGTCTACATGATAGTGTTGAATAATAAATTTTTTATTTTCGAAATAAAGGAAAAATAAATAAATTAATAATATTTTTTGTACAATATTCTAATTTAAAATGCTATGAAATTCTCTGGAAATAGCTGGAAGTCGCTCAAAGTTCCTTAATCCTTTTTAGAAGCATTTCGAAAATTTCAGAAAAGTTTGGCATCTTTCTTTCCTCCTAAGATAGTCTAGAAGTTACCGGAATGCTTGCCTCCTGACTCCTTTAGGAAGACCCAGTAACCCATCAATCAATTGGACTTTTCTATTCTTATTATTGTGCCATATTTCCCCATATCTTCTCCTAAAAATATGGCCCTAGAAGATGGGCGATGGGGGATGCCTATGCACGCAGCTACACATAAAACCCTAATCTTCAAATTTTTGGTGGAGTCAGAGGAGAAAAGTAAAAGATGGGATGTGGTGGTGTATGTATCTCTCTTTTCCTTTTCTTTTCCTCTTTTTTTTCTCCCAGCGCCGCGGCCGGGCATCGCCCTCCTCTCTGCATGGCAGCCGAGGGCCACCCTCCCCTTCTTCGGCTCGACGGTCGGGGGCCGCTCTCCCCTTCTCCGGCGCGGCGGCCCTCCCCTCCTCTCTGTGCAGCGACTGAGTGCCTCCCTTAATTCTCTCCGCACCGGTGGCTGATGGCCACCACCTTCTCGTCCTCGCGTGCACCTGCTACCTTTTATGCCATTCTCCTTCACCTTCTCGGTTCCGCCATGCTACACAGTCCGCCGGCCACCTTCCACCACTATGCGTTGGCCACATTCCACCGGCATGCGTCAGTTCTTCACCACTATGCTGATTGCCTTCCACTGCCACGTATCGGCCAAGTTCATTCACTCCTCTACACACTACACATCGACCTCACGTGTTAGTTCCTCGTTGTCGCACCGGCCTCCTTCGATGTACGTGTCGCTAGCTAGCATTTGGCCCAACTCATCGTGCTAGCCCCATTATACTAGTCCTATGCCTGATGTGCCAACCCTGTTCTGCGTCGTGCAGGCCCTATTACCTTTGTCGGCGTACCGACCATGTCTCGCACCGCTACCTGGTGAACCATGGTGTCGACATCACCATTATCATCCTTGACGTCACCATTACCATCCTTTTGACATCGTCATCTGAGCTTGGTGGACCATGACGGCCAGCGCCCTGCACCGTGTTGTGCATTGTCATCCTTGTTAAGCTTGAAGTCAAATGTTGTCATATAAAACAACAAAATGTCCGAGGTTGAAAATGAAAAACCCGAACGATGCTACATAAATTGACACTACAGGAGAAGTCGCTATCAGTACCGGCTCTAAACACCTATTAGTATCGATACTAGCACACCATCACACCGGCACTAATGGATGTTTATTGGGAGTAGCAAGACTTGAACCCATGACCTCTTGCTTTCCACCACATGCTTCTAGCCAACTCACCCACTTGCATATTGATATAGAAAGGTTATGCGCTCCTTTTGAACTTTCCAGAAGTGAGGCATCAGTACCAGTTCGTGGCTCCATCCGGTACTGATGTCTACTCATGAGTACCGGTTCGTATCCCCTGTGCCTTCAGTATCGGTTTGTATCATGAACCGGTACTAATGTTATACGAGCCGATACTGAAAGCCCACAACGACCCTATTTTTTTAATGAACCAGTACTGATGCCACTATGAGTACAGGTTTCAATCGAATTGGTAGGGATGAGCGGTACTGATTCGCAGTTTTCTAGTAGTGTGACATTTCGTCCTTGGCAGAAGATCATTACGCTAGAGAGAATCATTCTTGAACAACCCTGTCACATGGATGAACATTGTTCATCAAGTTCTCTGAACGAAACTTTGTCTCACTTAGTGAGCCGTCCTGAAAAGAGAAGACGACTGGCTGACAGTTTCTTAAGATGCACCATCCGCCATCTGTAAAGTTCCTTAGCGGGATACCATCCCATTAAGATGAACCAAATTGTCGAAGATCCACGGCATTGTGGAGATCCCAATTCTTTGGTTCCGGCCAACTCTCCAGATGACAAATTGAACATCCTGTTAAGAAGAATTCCAATGACATCAACGATGGTGATGAAGACATGTCAATGTCCAAGTCCAACCATGTATGCGCAAGGACGTCTCCATCGACGTTGGCAAGCCATCAAATTCAACTCCAAGACAAGTGTTAACAATGCACCCCACTCAACTACATCAACGTGATGCCTAATGACGCAAGTTCAAGTGACACTGGCTGGCACAGTGAAATCCTCAAACATTGTGCTAGTCATTACATGGGCGCTGCTACCTCATGTATTCCTCCGTCACCAACAATATAGGAATCTGAACTGTTAATGTCGGCCAAAAGTATTTACGTCGGCCAAGAAGAAACATATGTTAAATTGCGGGATATTTACGTCGGCCCAGGCAAGCCGACGTAGATAAACTTATATACATCGGCCTGGCCGACGTAAAAACAGGTGTCAGGACTTAGCGGGCAACGGTGTGGTGGAAAACCTTATTTACGTCGGCTTGGCCGACGTTAATTGATCTATTTATGTCAGTTTAATCCGGCCGATGTAAATAACCGGACTATTTACGTCGGTTTAGCCCGGCCGACGTAAATAACCGGACTATTTACGTCGGTTTAACCCGACCGATGTAAATACTTGTGTAGGGCCCACCGTCACGATTTACCCTAGCCGGTCCACTATTCAACATCAAGCCCACCGCGCCGCCCCCTACTGCGCATCCAGTCCACCGCGCCGCCACTCGGCCCTCACCACTGCGCCGCCCGCCGCCGCACCTCGCCGCCTCGCCACCGCCCCGCCGCCGCCAAGGCTCGCCGCCGCCGCACCTCGCCGCCTCGCCGCCCAGTAGCCGCCGTAGCCGCCGCCTTCCTTCCGCTCGTGGAACCACCAGCGCCTCTCTCTCTCCACGATGGTGAGTTTCTTGTATGGATTTGTTCTTGGTCCAATTGGAGTTGAGTGTTGGCTGTAGCCTATAGGGCAGTTACGAGTCACTCCTAGTTGACTTGCCCTGATATCCCGGTATTTAAATACTAAGTATTATGTGAATTGTAGTTTCAGATTATAGTTTGATGATAATGGATTATATTCATTTATATCCCCTTTTAGATGAAATTAAAAATTCATTTGTGGTTCATGCCATGAATAAACAGATATAAAGAGTCTAACTTCTGGAGATGTTCACTTGTATTGCAAATCTTGTTCTTCAAGACTGACAAATCAGCCACTAAGGTAGAGCATTGGCAATCTTTTGACTGCAATCTGTAGATAGTTCGCTGTTATCTTTCATAGCTTCTTGTTGTTGGTGGACAGGTCCTGGATTGCTGGTTGACCTCTGCCGATCCTTGCTAGCTGTCACGTGCCTTAT
>SPJY01001434.1:1489830-1613357 GCA_005191435.1 Raddia distichophylla
TATAGCCCGCCACGTGTCCTTCCCCACCTTTTCCACGCGCATAGACTTCGGCAGACACATTATAGTAAATGTGCGTACCGATTGTAGTAAAACTACACAGAACAAATAGTAAAGATGGACCGAATTTAGTATCCGCAGCCCATGTGGTGGGGGATGACGCGAGCAATTTAATCTAGTTTTTTCGCTATGGTTTTTAATTGAAAAATCCGATTGATAAACCGTTTCCACTTTTGTATTCGTTGGATTTTTTCGAACAAAACTAGACCGGTCTCACTTTTTAAAACTTTACTTTACTATAATCATGAACAAGCTTTACTATATTTTGTATATACTTTACTACTTCTCTGTGTACAGTGTTTCGTGTGTACAATAACGTGTTTCGCGTGTATAGTACTGTTTACGTAACATGTATAGTAAAGTCTTTTGCAATAAATAGTAAAGTACTGTTAGATTTATAGTAAAGCCAAAGTTTTTATAGATTTATAGTAAATATGGTTCGGGGTGCGGCTAGATCGACGCAGGGCTCTTCCACGGTCGGCGCGTCGCCCATCTCCTTCCCCTCAGCTCGTTGACAGCGGCGCGCCACCTTCTTCACGCGGCCAGCGGCGCCCAACCACCATCTTCCCCACACACGGAGCGATGGCGGCGGATGAGGGTAAAGTGGTGGCGGCGAAGGGGAATAATGGAGGAGGTAGTGGCGGCGGATGGGAATAATGGAGAGGGGAGTGGCCGCGGCGGAGGGGAAAAATGGAGGCGGTGCGCGGGCTCGATGCGGAGGCTGGAGGAGGCGGCGGCGGCGCGAGGAGGGAGCCGGAGGATGCGCACGAGGGAGCGCATGGCGCGTGCTCGACGAAATGCTGCGGGGAGGGTCGGCGGTGGCGCAGAGGCGGGCGAGCAGCGGCCTGCATGAGAGGAAGGAGGCGCACTGGAGAAGGACGGAAAGGACACGCGTCAGCTACATAAGGCTCCATGATCATCAGCCGTACGATCATAGCTAGCGATTAACGGGTATACCCAATATACCGTCGGTCAAGCCAGGAACGTGAGGCTGAGCAATTAATTAAAAGGCAACCTCTTAATTTGGTATTAACGTGATGCCATGATTTTAGGGGCTATTTAACCATGCATCTTCTCTCTCGAATTCGATTTTTCACCAGATCCAAACCAAACCGACCGGAGATGCACCTCGGGAGCGTCGTCCCCGCCTCCGATGGCCTCCTCCTCGGCCTCACCGCGTCGTCCCCGCCTCCGACGGCCTCCTCGTCGCGTCTGGAGCCGGGGCGCCATCTTCCTCTCCAGGCTGGCGCGGTGGCACACCCGCCTCCGCCCTCGTCCTCTCTCCACGCTGACGGCGCGGCGGCGCACCCGCTTCCGCCCCCGTCCTGTCTGCACACCGACACCGATGGCGCGGCCTTGGCGGCACGGCGACGCGGCGGCGCAACCTTGGTGGCGCAGCCTTGCCTTGGCGGCGCACCCGCCTCCACCCCCGTCCTCTCTCCACGCCGACGGTGCGGCGCGGCCTTGGCGGTGCGGCGGCGCACCCGCCTCCGCCCCGTCCTCTCTCCACGCCTCCGCCCCGTCCTCTTTCCACGCCAACGGCGCCGACTCTGTGTGAATGATATGTAAACTCGATTTCATTTAGGGATTTGAGTGATTTCGTTTAGGGATTTGAGTGATTTCGGGCGTTGGTTTGGGTGCATGGATCTGGGAGCTTGATTTTGTCCAGGGATTTGAGTGTTTTGGGTATAAGATTTTTGGGCATCGATTTGGGGCATTTGGAAAGCATCTGGACGAGTATGAATCAAGTATCTGGTGTTAGATCCTACTGTTCATGATCTAAAATGATCTATTATGAATATTAGCCTTAGCCTAAACATGATCACTGTTCTTATGCGGAATAGATGAACTGACCGGAATTTGTTGATGCCGTTAGTGCCGTGTAGTTGATCTGTCGGAGACGAGTAGGAGGATCGGCGTACTTCCGGATGCCACCTATATTAGCCGAACACTACCCTTCGGGTCTCTCCCAGCGCAATTAGGATCGGTTTGAATAATGGGGCCAGTGAACCGGGAGAGAGATCGTCACCTCTCCCCCGGGGCGGCCACCCCTTTATATAGCGCTGGAGAGGCTCGGGGGCAGGTCCAAACGGGAAGGAAACGCGTCCGATCATGGTGAGATTAAGTGCAATTAACTGCGTTAATTAGGACAATTAAATGCATTGATTAGGATACGATTTGGAATCCCGCATGGTGCTTGATTAGGCAGGTGTTTTATTAGGGGACGTGGTAGTTTAGGAAGGTGTTTAATGCATTGTCCCCTTGACCATGCCTAAGATCAACCAACATTCTCCCAGTTGATCGAAAGGCTGTCATCATGTATTCGCTCTCAATAGACAGCAGTCTAGGGCAATGTGTTACAACAACAAACGAAAGAGCCATTGAAACGACAGTACCCATAGTCCACTATACCACCTTGATAGAACACTAGCTTAATTTTAACGAGGGTTGATTGATTATTAAGCCCATTATTGTCCTGGATCATTATTCAAAAGCTTTCCCTTTATCTTATGCTGGCCAGCAAGTTCTTTAATTAAATTGGGAGGTAAGCCTTTGGTGAGCGGATCTATGAGCATCGACTCATTTTTAATGCGCAACTTTAATAGTATGATCCTGGATCCTATCTTTCACAACATGGTATCGATGTGTTTGGCAGCATCACTCGATTTGCTGTTACTTGAATAGAAAACTGCATCTATGTTATCGCACTATATAGTGAGTGGTCAAGCAATGGTATCCATCACTTTTAGTCTCGGGATAAAATTTTTAAGCCATACGGCCTGCCCAGTTGCTTCATAACATGCCACAAATTCTGCTTGCATTGTCGACGATGCAGTCAGAGATTGTTTGGAGCTTTTCCACGAAATTGCTCCTTCTGCGAGGGTGAAAACATAACCTGATGTGGATTTCTTAGTGTCCACACACCCCGCAAAATCAGCATCTGAATAACCCAAAACTTCAAGGGTATCAGATCTTTTATATGTGAGCATGTAATGTTTAGTGCCCTGCAAATAATGCAAGACTTTCTTAACAGCCTTCCAGTGGTATAATCCTGGATTAGACTGAAATCTGCCAAGTATCCCGGTAACGAATGCCAAGTCTGGACAGGTACAGACCTGAGCGTACATTAGGCTTCCAACAGCAGAAGCATAAGGAATCATTTTCATTTGATTTGATTCTAATTGATTCCTTGGGCTTTGAAATCGCCCTTAACTATTGGAGCAGGCACGGCAGAGCACTTCCTCATATTATACCTTTCAAGTACTCTGTCAATGTATGATTTTTGGGACAATCCTAGTACTCCTTTAGACCTATCTCGGTGTATCTCAATGCTCAAAACATAAGAGGCTTCACCAAGATCTTTCATATCAAATTTAGAGGATAAAATTTTATTAGTCTCATGCAGCATATTCTTATCACTGCTTGCTAATAGAATATCATCCACATAGAGCACTAAGATGATAAATTTTCCACCTTTAATCTTAATGTATATGCAATTATTCACCTTATTTTCCTTAGATTCAAACATAGTAATTATTTCATGGAATCTGAGGTACCATTGTTTGGACGTTTTCTTAAGTCCATAGATGGATTTTGAAAGTTTGCATACATATTGTTTCTTGCCTTCTTGTCTTTCATGACAAAAACTTCAGCTTGTGCCATGTAAACTCGTTCATGCAAGTCACTATTAAGGAATGTAGTCTTGACATTTATTTGACAGAGCTCTAAATCATGATGAGCAACCAATGCCATGACTATCTAATTGAGTTTTTCTTTGAGATAGGAGAAAAGGTTTCATTATAATTAATCCTCTCTCTGCGTAAAACCCTTTGCTACAAGCCTTGATTTGAATCTTTCGATATTCCCCTTAGAGTCATGTTTAGTTTTGTAGACCCACTTACAGTCCACTATTTTGACTCCATCGGGTACTTCTACTAAATTCTATATTTTATTGGAGCTTATAGACTTTAGTTCATCTTCCATGGCCTCAACCCATTTGGATGAATGTTCACTCATCATATAGCTTATTTAAATGAGGTGGGGTCGTCTACCTTCTCAATGCCTTCTCGCAAGAAGGTTTCATAGCGATCTGGGATGGCAGACTTTCTCGCCCACTGTGATCTTCTTAAGGGTTCATCAGGGATCACTAGCGGTTGAGGAGGTTGGTGAGGTTTTTCTTCATTAGGTGAAATAGGAAGTTCTTGAGGCTCGTTAGGTTGCTGAGACACTTCTTCAATTATTTGATCATTTCATTCATTAAAGGCCTCAACAGGCGTCACAACCTGAGGCAATATTTGAGGAATAGGAAAAACACATTCTTGAGTCATCGGTGATGGATAATGAGTCCGAATTTCCTCAAGGTTTATTTTCCTTTATTATGAGCTCCCACAGATTTCACTGTCCTCTAAGAAGACGACATGTGAAGTTTCAACAAATTTAGTCACATTGTCCGGACAATAAAATCGATGTCCCTTAGATTTTTCAGGGTATCTGATAGAGTGACAACTCATTAAAAAATTTGGCTTCAGCACGACAGCCCCATACCTTTAAATAATTTAATGACGGCTTTCTCCCAATCCACAACTCATAAGGTGTCTTGGATACCGACTAACTAGGGACTATTATGTGAGCAGCCATTTTTTTTTAGTACTTCCATCCACAATCCAACATGCATACTAGGGTGACTTAGCATGCTACGTACCATATAAATAAGAGTACGATCGCGACGCTTTGTCATACCGTTCAACTGTGTTTCCCTAGCCATGGGATATTGAGCACCTATCCCTTTTTTAGTAAGGAATTTTAGAAAAGGTCCAGGGATTTGCCCATAAGGAGCATATCTCCCATAATATAATCCTCCATGTTCTGATCGCACCACCTTGATCTCCAGATTATTTTGATTTTGTACTTCAACCTTAGAGATCTTAAATTTATCGAGTGCTTCAGAACAGTCGGAAAAAGTAACCATGATGAGATAAATCAGAAAAAGTAATCATGATGAGATAAATCATCAGCGAACGAGATTATAGAATCATATCCATCAATTGATTTCACAGAGAAGGGTCGCTTTAATTTTAATGAGACGATCCATTCTCCCCCTGGAAATATGGCTTAAGCAACGATGCCATAATTTCGATGATGTCTCATTATTTATTTATTTATTATATCCCCTTATAATCATTCATGGAGAGTAAATAAAGTTTATTGTGCTTGAAAGCAAACTATGATGTGCTCCTGAAAATGAGTAGGGTGGCAACAGTCTTTTTCCTCAAGAGAGTGGCTAATATGCCTAGTTATGGACCATATTTACTTTTGTGAATGTTATAATTAATTTTGAATGACCCATATTCAGTAGGAAGAAAACTCATAGTGAAATGAACCAAAAGTTATCAGAATTGGCCATATCAAAGTTATTGAGTCTCACAACCATGCAGTCATGCTCATTATGTGCTCCCTCACACTGCTGTTGACATCATAGTGTGAGGTGAGGATACACATAGTTAATGTACAGGCATTAGGTTTGAGAAAAAAAAAACCTTTGAGTTCCCCTCAACATTAGCCATGTACTGACTTTTAAGTGTATTAAAATTTCAGCACTAGCAACAGGAGCAATGGGAGCATTCTCCCTAATTTTTAAGTGCATCAAAATTTCAGCACCAGCAGCATGAGCAGTGGGAGCATCCACACTTAATGCTAGGTCAAGATCCATAATGCCTACTGTGGTGGTAATCTGATCTTTCCACGAGCGAAAGTTACTAGCAGTGAGCTGCTTAATGCCGCTGATTTAGTATAAATGTCTAGCCTAGTGTGGTGGTAATCTGATCTTTCCACGAGCGAAAGTTAGTAGCAGTGAGCTGCTTAATGCCGCTGATTTAGTGAAATTGATCGTTGCGAAAAACTAATGCAAATTAATCAATAATCACAGTATAAATGTCTTATGCAATTAATCATACGTTGGCCTGACTAAAAGCATATTTATGATGAAATTTAAAAATTTCACACCGCATCACCGTTGGGCAGAAACGACATGAAAATTATTAATAATAAATGACCTAAAATTATCAATGACGTTGGTCACATAATAATTCTAAGCCACAAATTAAATTCTTTGAAAAATTTAAGATTCATATCGCATTACCGTTGGGCAGAAACGATATGAAAATGTAATGACAAAATTTTAAACCTAAATTGCATCACCGTTGGGCAGAAACAATTTTAGGAAATTTAATAAATGATGAATGACTCAGAATTATGAACAACGATGGTCATACAATAATTCTAAGCCAACTTAAATTCTTTGACTAAAATCCACGTTGGTTTCATTTAATCAAAGAATATAATTTCAGGAGTAATTGATAATTTTTCAGCAATTATACATCATTTAGCATTTAATGACAGAAATGAAGTAAAACTGCTATTTAATAATTTTTCCAGGTAAAAATAAAATCAGCCTGGTCGGCCCATGATTTTCGGCCCATTCGTTGACCCAGCCACTCCAATAAGTGCCTCATTAACTTGTGACCGTCACGGTCGAGATTAACGAGGCCTGATTAAAACCCTAGACCCACTGATCCCCTTACTCGTTCTTCTCCTGCCGCTATGGTTGAGGCGGTGAGGAGGAGGCAGAACGGCGGCGGCCGGCGCAAAGGGTGGAGGTGCGCATCGCGGACGTCTAGTGATGCGCAGGAGCGGCGGCTGGCAAACTGAGGCACGGCGGCAGCCAGCAATGCGCGCAGGCACGCAAGGCGACGGCACACGCGGCGCGATCGGCTGAGGCGTGGCAGGCGCCCGGCGCTGATGCTTGGTGAGCACGCAGTGGCGCGAGGCCCAGACGGCATGGCCGTGAGCGGAGGGCGGCGACGAGAGTTCATGCCGGTCGTGATCGATCGGTGAGTATTTAGTCCGATCCTCTTTAGTGCTCTTAGAATCCAATTGATTTGAGTCCAAATCGTGCCCTGATTGAAGATTATGGGTTTGTATTTGGGGAAAATTTCATGAATTAGGGTTTCGGGTGCTCAAATTTTAGGGAAAGTTTTGGGGATTTGATTGATTTCCCCAAATTATCTTCCTGTAAGTGCTACCCAAAAAAAAAAAACCGATTAGCAGTGAGAACTTAGTACGTTAGCAGTGAGAACTTAGTACGTCAGAACCAAATTATGGCTAAACTTGATAATTATCAGCTTTATCCTTTAATCTCGTATTAGCCGAATCACATAGTATTACTGTTCAAATAGTATTACTGTTCGACCACTAATATGGTTCTAATTTCAGCATTTTCGGAAGTAAGTCAGATCAGCCGACTCAGAATTCATACTAATCAGGTGCAATCCGAACTGAATTAGAGGTAAATCAATCGATGCCGAAGCTAATTGAGGCTAAATCATGTCATGCTGAGATTAATTTGAAATTACAATTAGATCATGGCTTAGGGCTTCAGATCCGAAATGATGGATACATGTAGGTTAAAGGATGGCTCTGATACCAAATGTTAGATCTAATCTCATGATCTAATATTGAAATTACGCCTTAGCCTAACATGATCACTAGTTCTAATGCGGAATAGTGAACTGACCGGAGTTTATTGAAGCCATGAGTACCGTGTAGTCGATCGGTCGGTGACGAACAGCGGATATCGGCATCGCTCCGGTCGCCACCTGCATTGGGGAACACAGCCCTTCGGGTCTCTCCCAGCGCAATTAGGATCGGTATGAAGTTTAGGCGTGAGTGAACCGGGAGAGAGATCGTCCCTTTATATAGCGCTGGAGAGGCTCGGGGGCAGGTCCAAACGGGAAGGAAACGCCTCCGATCATGGCGTGAAATTAAGTGCAATTAACTGCGTTAATTAGGGCAATTAAATGCATTGATTAGGATGCGATTTGGAATCCCGCATGGTGCTTGATTAGGCAGGTGTTTTATTAGGGGACGTGGTAGTTTAGGAAGGTGTTTAATGCATTGTCCCCTTGACCACGCCTAAGATCAACCAACAGTCATTTCAGATGGGCCCCACAAAAGCGCCAGGACCGAAAGCTACAAAGAGGTGGTGGAACAAGCTTGGGGCTCCTTGGTCAGGAGCGGCCACCCCCTCCAGTTGGCGTGGAGGGGTTTGCAACAACTGACAGTCTCCCTTGGGATGTGGAGCTGAAACTCCTTCGGATCGGTCCGCTTTGAGATTTCTAGGTTGGAAAAGAAGCTGCAACACCTACGCACTTCTGACATCTCTGTCGAGAGACTGGAGGAGGAAAAGGCAACTGAGCAACGCCTTTGTGAACTTCTGGAGAGAGAGGAAATTATGGCGAGACAAAGGTCTCGCATCGATTGGTTGAAGGAAGGAGACCGGAACACAGCCTTCTTCCATGCGCGTGCCTCGGCTAGGCGAAGGACTAACAGGATTAAAGCTCTGGTGAGGGAGGATGGCTCGCGTTGTGTTGATCAGGAGGGCATGAAGAAGATGGCCGAGACCTTCTATGGGAGTCTCTTCACTTCGGAGCCATGTGAAGCTATGGACGATGTCTGAAGGACTATTCCCTCTAAGGTGAATGATCTCACCAATGAGGAACTCTGCAGGCTGTACTCTGACGAGGAAATTAAGGCTGCTCTCTTCCAGATGGGCCCCACAAAAGCGCCAGGACCGAAAGCTACAAAGAGGTGGTGGAACAAGCTTGGGGCTCCTTGGTCAGGAGCGGCCACCCCCTCCAGTTGGCGTGGAGGGGTTTGCAACAACTGACAGTCTCCCTTGGGATGTGGAGCTGAAACTCCTTCGGATCGGTCCGCTTTGAGATTTCTAGGTTGGAAAAGAAGCTGCAACACCTACGCACTTCTGACATCTCTGTCGAGAGACTGGAGGAGGAAAAGGCAACTGAGCAACGCCTTTGTGAACTTCTGGAGAGAGAGGAAATTATGGCGAGACAAAGGTCTCGCATCGATTGGTTGAAGGAAGGAGACCGGAACACAGCCTTCTTCCATGCGCGTGCCTCGGCTAGGCGAAGGACTAACAGGATTAAAGCTCTGGTGAGGGAGGATGGCTCGCGTTGTGTTGATCAGGAGGGCATGAAGAAGATGGCCGAGACCTTCTATGGGAGTCTCTTCACTTCGGAGCCATGTGAAGCTATGGACGATGTCTGAAGGACTATTCCCTCTAAGGTGAATGATCTCACCAATGAGGAACTCTGCAGGCTGTACTCTGACGAGGAAATTAAGGCTGCTCTCTTCCAGATGGGCCCCACAAAAGTGCCAGGACCGGATGGTTTTCCAGCGATCTTCTATCAAACTCATTGGGAGCTCATCAAGGGAGATATCTGTAGTGCTGTTCGGGGTTTCCTCTCGGGTGAGGAGATCCCGGAGGGGCTGTGTGATGCAATCATTGTTTTGATCCCAAAGGTGCCGGGTGCTGATAAGCTCTCAAACTTTTGCCCTATCAGTTTGTGTAATGTTCTGTACAAGATTGCTTCCAAAGTGGTGGCCAACCGGCTTAAGATCTTTCTGCCAGAGGTGATCTCCGAGTTTCAATGTGCCTTTGTCCCTGGAAGGTTGATCACGGACTGTGCTCTGGTGGCCTATGAATGCCTTCATTCCATTAGGAAGCAAAATGGCAAGCAACCCTTCTTCGCCCTCAAGATAGATATGATGAAGGCTTATGACCGGGTTGAGTGGTCCTATTTGGCTGGATGCCTTACTCGACTTGGTTTTGCTCAGAATTGGATCAACACAGTTATGCGGTGTGTCACTTCAGTGAGGTACACTGTCAGGATCAATGGGGATTTGACGGTGCCGGTGGTGCCATCTCGAGGTCTACGTCAGGGGGACCCCATCAGCCCGTACTTATTCCTTCTTTGCACGGAGGGCCTATCTTGTCTGTTGAAGCAAAAAGAGGACTCCGGGGAAATCAGGGGATCAGAATTGGCCCGAAAGGGCCGAGGGTTTCTCACTTGTTGTTCGCTGATGACAGCATTTTCTTTGCCAAGAGTGATGAGAGAAGTGTCGGCACCTTGAAATCTACCCTACAGTTGTACTGCCTTGCTTCTGGACAGAAGATTAATCTTCAAAAATCAACATTACTTTTTGGCAACCATTGCCCTGAGGGGGTCAGAACAAAGGTGAAAGAATCCCTCCAAGTTTCATGTGACGTTCTGAGGGAAGCTTAATCCATGCCCAAAATGCTTCTCAGAAAAGGATGAACACGGGAGACGAAATAGCAGCTTCAGATGGTATGGTAGCATTCACAACCGGTCCTTTTTAGATATGATGAGTTGAAATATCATTTGTCGCCATTTTTTAAGATTGCGCTGCCTTTGCAAATGTCAACACATTAGCATAGAAATATTGTGCCTTTTTTTCACCTTACATAATCATTCCCCGGAAGATGTGATGACTGATTCCTTTTGTGCAGCTTCAGTCCTCAGGAGTGGGAACGACGGTGGCTTGAGTGGAGAGATACCTGGCGGTCCTTGTTCACCACATTGGCCGCAACTTTCAGTTCGACCAAGATTGATACTCACAATCGACTCAGATTCTGATTAGTGTCTGTATAAGTAATGCCGTTGTCCTCCATTCCATGGAATGAGCCCTTGGGATTTCCAGGAGTGATTGGTTATACCTGATGGTGGAGGATGAATGTATCTAAATTATATTATAGAGTAAATTGCACCAGAGATCTATTAACTTATGCGGTGGTGTCACTTAGGTCCATCAACTTTAAATTTTTGGGTCCAATAACTTGTTAAGTTTGTTGTAAATCGGTCGTCGTACACACGCACGCAAACACAATCACAATAGACAGAAGACAGATCTAGAGAGACAAAGCCAGGCACAATGATCTTTTATTGATATCTTCTCTCTTGTGTACAAGGTGTTTATATATATAGCCTAGCCTAAATTCGGTTTCGCCCATAATACCCCTAGGGTTTGATATGGGCTTTCGGCCCATAAACCTTCTAGGGTTATAGCACTCTCCCTTGGGCTAAACCGTGATATGACAATGCCTCATCAAAAACTCCATCCAAAAACCCAGTGGAAAAAAAAGGATTGGAGAAAAGAGTACATTATACACGCGTGCTGTATTGCAATATTGCCTCGTTAAAAACCTTGCTAAAAACCTTGCTATGAGAAAACCCAATGGGAAAAACTCATATAAAGGAAAAAGAGTACAATATATAATCTTTAGGGTCTGATCTTTAGAATCAATACGGTCTACTGGACCTCTGCGTTATAAATTTTCTGGATCTATTTTATGGTGTGGTAAAATACCTTAATTGATCGTCATGTCAACCTACTGGATTTGACAAAGTGAAACCTTCAGGATTTCATATGAACCGAACCAATATTTAGCACATGCTCCCTCTCAAGACGACATCCCAGATGTCTTCCGACGTTCGATGTCTTTCGGACATCCATCACACAATGCTTCCGGAAAGTGTGAACAAAATAATTTGGAAACAGTATAACATAATCATCAAGTACCACTATCCACTTCTGCAATACAAGCGACATTATCCTACTGGATAAACATGGGGTATGGATGGTACTCATGCCCCATAACTTCTAGATGTGATCACCATCCTTTTCAGCCAAACACACGTGAGGCTTCATATAAAGCATTAATTTCAAAACACAATGTGAGATTTAGCGATATGCGGATTACGCATGAATCCCGCATCCATATAACCCAACATGGTCCTCAGTTAACAGGCAACCCGAGGCCCTGCATATCAAGCAGGTCCCTAAAGACAATTTAGTGCCGGTCCAAACTTCTGGTTGCTGCCGTACTAATTGCTTACAGAGACAAGGAACTTCTGGTCCTAAAACCTCATATTGTCTTAGGTTTAAATAAATATGTTCCATTTTAGGGAATCACACTAACATGTGGGTAAAATTAATTGCAACACCATATATCTACTAGATACAACTTATCAGACCTACTGGGTTTAAATATTGCAATTATTCTCAAGTGACTCAACACAAACAATTTGCCTATTCGGTAGGTCTTACACATATGGTTGTACCACTATAACCAGTCTTACTTTGGTATTTAGGGAACTAATCAATTTACATTATACATTCATAGTAATAAAGAACACCACCACTCTCCCAACTACTGGTAGGAGATGCACAAAACTAGTGCTCATGTGGCGAACTTCCAGTATCGGGTATCAATGGGTCATCGTCCACTATCGGGACCATTGGTGTAAAACGAATATCGACTGGTAATTAATCTTTCTTCGGAGAAGTGCTTATATTTCTTTAGGAAACTCATTTTTCTTCAAAAAAGAAAGCTTACTTCTGAAAGAGGTTACCAGGTATGAGATTTATTAATGTGTTGCAATTTTGCCATATTATATCACAATGGATAATGAGTTCTACTGGGATCTTAACAAGGATTTTCATAATCCATAAACTGCATATTTATTTATATCATCTGCCAGAATTACTATTTAGCGGAACATTTATTACACATAGGAGAGTACGGGTCACATCAAGGACCTTTGAATCAGGGCTTTCACGACCCAAAGTTAGAGCTACTGGCTCTCAAATTTCGATTAACCTCATGGTTCATCCTCAGTTTCTTGCCATATAACCCGATACAGGCGCCATGCCATGGACTTACCTCATGATCCTTATCATAGCAACATAAGAGGAACAAAATGTGTCGATAATTTTCTCTCCATGTCTCATAAATGAGCATTTTCCAATATTAACCAGAATTTCTCTATTTCCCAAAACGATAATTCTTGGTCGTTCCGCTTTCCCAGCATTATAACATGCGCGCATTAACTTGCTGGGTATCCATCTTCAGGATGATCCTCTCCAGGAGGTTCGTAATTTCTCTTTAGGAGAATTTCAGGAGTGATGAGCAATTGGTTTGACAAGTGTCATTGAATCTAAGACACGCAGGCGTCCCCGCAGACTTTAGACCAAGACTCAACATGTCAATTTTCGCAAAGGTGGATATACTATTCAACCCGGGGTATACCACTCTTAGCGACTCATTTACTACATGTAAACGATTTCCAACTCCTTTAAATATCTGGCAGTCTCCTCGCTTCTAGCGTTCAGGAGCACTCCTAGCTACTGGCGTACAGGAGCATTAACTAGTGCGTGAATCTTTCAATCAAGATCTCGTAGGCATTTATACAAAACATGAGCAATTCTCTTCCCCTAATACCGAGATCCGATTTTTACTATAGCATACTTACATAATCTCTTTTTATGAGCACAAGATTAATAGAACAGCAGGTTCAAATTTCCCAACTATAGGTGGCATGGCCGTGCTACGTTGCCGCACGCCCTACTGGGGCGGCGCACCTGTGCGGGGCCACTGATCATCCAACAAATTGTGGGTTGCAAAGTCTAGCCTCTTTACTATTGCCCAATTACTCATACCATATATCTAATTAAACTTCAGGTTTAATATCAATAATTTGCATGAAAACTTTACTGTTCTGCAGGACACAATAAATACTATATGTATGCCAAATAATAATCAACTTCATGTGACAATAACATTACGGAGGTGTAATTATATTTCAAAAACCACATGGCTTCAGGCATGTTGTAACAACTTCAGGCGCTAGTGACGATATTTGGGATTATTCTGCTTCAGACAAACCAATGTGACTTCCAGTCATAATGCAATTACAAAACTAATATGACTGCTGGTCATAATTTGCATGCTCACGTCGGATCGCTCACGTCCGTCGGAGCCAGATATGTCCCAAATTTACCACAATTTACAATCACCAACCTATCCGTTCGCACTTCTGGTGCATAATCTAATCTGCACTTCTGATGCACAAACTTGTCTATACATACACAAACCCAATTCTCTCCCCCTTTTCACGTCAACCAAATACTTACGGGTGATAGCATGTGTTACAGGCATCTGCTTAAATCACTTTATAATTATACTGCTACAGGAGTATAAATTTTGTTGTTGTGAAATCAATGTATATTTTGTAACTTCAGGTTACACTTTAGGCACATTAAACAACCGGCTGGTAACACCACACCAGAGGAGGGCTGTAGACTTCTGGTCTAGACTAAGTTAATTCTTTGGGATGAACATATAGGCAGAAAATTTTCTCTAGCGCAAACTAGGGAAAACATTTGTCTCTAGGACATATCCCAACTATTCATATCTGCAGGACATATTTCCACAATACATGTCTTCAGGACATCTATGCACTTGAGACGGTGTTGAGTAGGGACATTCTTCACCAAGGCAAGTATAACTATATATCTAGTTTTGGCATACATTAATCTGATTTTATTCCACGCAAGATTGCTTACGACAGGTAAGGCATATGCTTCAGGCATCATGTTCTATTTAGCATTTACTCAGATAATTAACTCTACTACGGGAGAGAAGCTAGAAATAGAACAACTCAGACCATTATTATAGCATAAGGAAAATAAGCATCTAATGCGAAACAATTAAGCAAAAGATGTAAACTACTCAGCATGAGCAAAACCCAAACTCTACAGAGTCATTAAATTTTTCCATAAATTTTCAAGCAATGTCAGGAGTTTCTAATAATTTAGGGACTGCAGGTTACTAAATTATACTCCAAACATATAGTGCCAGGAAAACAAGCCATAAAGAATATAATAGTGCCCACAAAGTTTCTAACATTTTTATGAATTTCTGCTAATTATTTTTGGTCTACTGGCCATATTATAATTATAACAATGCAGAAAAACAATAACTCTCTGCTAGAAAATAAACCCATCAATATGCAGCTTCCAAAGGTGGGCCAGGTCTAAGATTTTGCATATTATGGAAGCTCAAACACTAGAATCCAAATCTGAAAGAGAGGATTTCGGCGGTTACATGGAATAGTAAGTACTAAAAGGGAAAATATGCTACGAGAACCACTCGTGCAAATATTGTGTCCTTTGGAGACTGAAACATAGTTTCCAGGCAACATCTCGGGATGGATAGCCGGGTCCATCCAAAATATTACTGACAAGGGCAGCGACGCCTATGGGGCGACAGAGCCGAACCCAGCAGTGGCATGACCGCATCTACGGGACGACGGCACGAGGGCAGGCGTCGCGACGCGGGGTAATGGCGGAGCCGTGCGGCATGGGGCCGGTGATGGCACAGCCATGCTACCGACGCGACTCTCATGGCGGCGCAAGGCCCAGAGGACGACGGTGACCGAGCCTTCGGGGCGTGACCATGGTTCGGGCCACAACGACAGCAGAAGCGACGCACTACAGGCGCAACGGCGACTGCAGGCTCGGCACGACAACGGTATGAGGCGGGCAACATCGTGCGGAAGGCGCGCGGGGTCACGACCGCCGACGGAGCGGAAGCCCGCGGCACGGCGGTGCACAGTGCCGGAGTGGCGCGGCTGCGCGACGGACAGCCTTCGAGGCTGCGGCCCACGACGCGTCGGCACGGTGTGGTGGAGGGCACAGCGGCACATGGCACGGCGCGGGGCCGGCACGGAGGCGCAGCGTAGCGGGGCGACGCCTTCGGGGCGCGGCACGTGCAACGGAGCTGGGTCGTGGGGCCAACGCGGTGCCGTCGGGCATGGCCCCGTACGGCGCTGGACGAGGCCAGCGCACAGCGGCGCAGGTAATAATTCACCAATTTGCAATATTAAATAAGACTACGGGTCTAAACAGGGTAAATTGCATAAAGGCGAATAATTCACTATTAATTTGCATATTTAAAAGACTACAGGCTTTAAATACAGATTAATGCAAAAACAGTGGATATATTGTTAAACAGGTTGATAACTGATCAACAAATATTAAACCTACATGATTTAATTCTTATAGATAAAACAAATAAATCTGCTGGATTTGGTCCAAGGGAGCCTGATTTGCCCTCGGTTAGATTTAGCCCAAACTGTTTTGGCCCAACCGGCCTACTTGCTTGCATAGGTGTATGGTGGCTAGGGTTTCCCCCTAGCCACCAAAACAGGCGGTGGCGGTGGCGCATCTAGGCCAGGCGGGGCAGCGCGGCGCGGGGCTGGCGCGGGCGCGGCGCGGCGCGGCTGGCACGCAGCACGAGCGCGGCCAACCTTCCAGGGCACGGCGCGGGCGCTGGCGGTGCGCGGGCAGCGCAGCGGGCACGGGGGTGGCCGGCTCGGCGGCGCGGCCGGCGCGGCCAGCACGGCGGCATGCAGCGGGTACGGTGCTGTGCAGCGGCCGGCGTGCAGTGCCATGGCCTTCGGGACGCATGACACAAACGATCTACTAGATTGGAAACGAAAAACAGTAGATCGAATAATAGATCTGATTGCAGGTAGCGACGTATCGTCGATCACAAACCTGAGAGCGATTCGTGCTGATAACGTGTTGTAAGTCGGTCGTCGTACACACGCACGCAAACACAATCACAATAGACAGGAGACAGATCTAGAGAGACAAAGCCAGGCACAATGATCTTTTATTGATGTCTTCTCTCTTGTGTACAAGGTGTTCATATATATAGCTTAGCCTAAATTCGGTTTTGCCCATAATACCCCTAGGGTTTGATATGGGCTTTCGGCCCATAAACCTCCTAGGGTGATAACAAAGTTGTTCACCGCAGGTCCAAACCGCTTAGTTAGCGCCTCCACGCTGACGTGGCGGTGCATGGTGAGCACCTCAACGCTGATGTGGTGATGAGGTGGCCATACAAAATCTAAAAAAATGTAAAAAATCTGAAAAAATTCAGGAAAACTTCTATAAATATGAAAAAAATGCAAAGAAATCCGAAAAATGTAAAAAAAAAAATCAGAAAATTTGAAAAACCCCGAATAATATGACAAAAAATACGAAAAAACATAAAAAAATGTTTTCAAAAATCTGAGAAAATGAAAAGGTCCAAAAAATTGGAAAACCGAAAAAACTAAAAAAAAAAGAAAAAACAAAATTTTTTAGGGTTTTCGTATTTTTAACATTTTTCCATTTTTTTTACATTTTTTGTATTTCTTTACATTTTTTAATTTTTTGGTTTTTTTGGATTTCTTTATAATATTTTTTAGTTTTTCCTTTTTTGGATTTTTACAATTTTTTGTGCTTCTTTTTTCAAAATTTTCGGTTTTTTCTATTTTATTGGATTTATTAATTTTCTCAGTTTTTTGGATTTTTCATATTTTTTTAGATTTCGTGTGGCCACCTCACTGCCACGTCAACGTGGAGGTGCTGACCAAGCACCGCCACGTCAGCGTGGAGGCGTTGACTAAGCGGTTTGGACCTGCGGTGAACAACTTAATAAGTTACTGGACTCAAAAATGCACTTTTAAAGTTGATGAACCTAAGTGACATCACGGCACAAGTTAGTGGACCTCTGGTGCATTTTACTCTATATTATATGTATACCATATATAACAGGTTTTGGTGGGCCTGCGTTGTCTCTCTTAGGCACCATAACCATAACTTAGGGTATAGAGCTCCATGGTGTAGCCAATTTTGTAGCTGGGATTGATTTGATGTATATATCGTGCCCAACCAACTCGTTGATGGCTTTTACAAAGCTTCCATTCCATTCCATTGCTTCTCCCTTTTGTGTCGAGAGACATTGATGCAAATCGCTGGCAAGGCTAAATGCAGGATGACAACTGGGCCGGGGCTGGTCATCCACCGCGACCTGAGGCTAGGCTCTCCGACTTGGGGCCGGCCAGGCTGCAGCCGCCGGTGCCGGAGGCGAAGGAGGCCATCAGGGGACGTGTAGTCATTTTTACTTGGTTTTAAATAGTTTTCTTTAGAGTTTGTAAAATAGTTCTTTCATAACCTTTTCAATTCTTTAAAACGTCTATCAAGAAGGTCACAGAGCTAATACGGTAAAACTTAACTCAATTTTAAACTAAAACAAACAAGGCCTTAGCCGGTGCTCTAACCCAAGTCAATGGTGGTGGTGCTCCATAGGAGGGTGAAGGTGAATGAGGTGCATGGATTTAAATTTCGTCGTGCCAAATTTTTTGCCGCTAACCGAAATTGCCAGATTTCATGAAATTTCAATGAAATTTTGTCCAAATAAAAATATACATTCTAAATTCTAAATTAAAATTTATAAAAAAAATTAGCAAACAAGGGAGTTAAACCATGCACCTCATGTTTGGACTACTCACCAAGCTATCATAGGTTCTCAAAATAAGAATATTATGGCTTCTTTTTTATATGTTAGTCTCAAGTTTTATAAAATAATTTGAATTCAAAAAATTCGGGAGGTGATTTAAAATTTCGTTCTAGACCGAAATTCGTGAAATTTCGGAATAAAAATCCTTGGTGAGGTGCAGCAGAGAACAAGAGGAAGATGGTAACATCATCGAAGAGCGCCAGAAACTAGTCAATATTTTATTTTAAACGCTTTTTTGAATCATTAGTTGACTAAGACTTATTTAACTCTCGATCGATTTTCTCATATATCTAGATGTTTCCATTGGATATTTATGTGCTCTAACCCTAATCAATGGTGATGGTGGTGCTCCACAGGAGGGGGAAGGCAAATGAGCTGCAGCAGATAATAAGGAAGAAGGCAAAATCCACAATCCTTTTTTAAAAAAACCATCGCAGCATTATTTTCTTTTGTGATTGCAGATAGGAACGGATCCATAATCCTAAATTACTATAGTTTGTAACTCAAAACTATAGGTAACATATATGTATATATAAGGCAAATTTATAAAATAGAGAAAATATTTCTATATTTTTTTAGTATGGTTAAATTGGTAGGTAAATCCTCTCAGATAAAGAAGGTAAAAGAAATGCAATTTTCTAACGGCTTATCCTGTGAGGGATTCTGTCAAGTTTAATTAGTCAATTTGCAACCCTCTAGAAATACAGGTAATTAAATTATCGATTCAATTTCTATGAAAAACCGGTAGACTACCACATAAAAAAAATATAAAAAAATCTAACTAGGAACCACTACATGGGAAAAAACTAATCAGTGTGGCCACTGCTCAAAGAAACCAAACTGTTAACAATAAAGCAAACATACAGGCCAGTAATCTCAAAAAAAAAAGATAATACAAATATGTAAAAATATAAGTCTTGTTTAAACTATCTTTAGTGATAAAAAAAAGCATAACAAAATACATGACACATAAATATTTTTTAATAAGATAAATAGCCTGAAAGAGATGTATAGAAGTCAACGACGACGAATTAAAAAGAACAGAGAATACAATATAAAAGGAAATGAAGACTTTTATTTTGTGAGCGACTGACCGGTGGGACCCGCAGCTGCCCATTCTTGCGAGGAGGAGGAGGAGGAGGAGGGACACCCCGCGAGATCCAGCTCCCTCCAAGATCCCGACGCGGCGCCGGCGCCAGGGCGCGCTCCTCCTCGCAGTCCCAGTCCTCCGCCGCCGGACGCCCGGCCACCGTAGGCCCCCGCGGCACGCCCGCCGCCGCGGCCGGCCTGGGCCGCCGCCGCACCTCCGCTGCCGGCGGCGGCGGCGGCGGCGGGAGCAACATGCTACGCTTCTACACCGACGAGGCCCCCGGGCTGCGCCTCTCGCCCACCATGGTGCTCGTCATGTCGCTCTGCTTCATCGGCTTCGTCACCGCCCTCCACGTCTTCGGCAAGCTCTACCGCTCCCGCACCGCCGCCGCCGCCGCCTGATCCCCTCCCCTCATGGCTGTCGGGGAAGGAGGAGGGGCATCTCTTGCTTGATCCCTCCTGAGCTGACCTAGATCTGCGAATGAAGTTTATGGCGCCCTTTCCTGTTTCCTTTTTACCTTGTTGCAAAGAATTGTGGCTAATCTCCTGTGCTTGTCAAGGCACTGCATGTCTTCGTAACCTGGATTGGTTGAGGCTTCCTAATGCAATTTTGGGTCTTGCTCAATTCCTTACTTGCTGCGTCCAGTCTCTATTACTTCACATTGATTAATTACTCTCTCTGTTACTGTATCTCGCAGTTCTTGCTCCAACTTTGCTCTGCTACTAGAAAATTCCACACCTAATGCTGTGCTTCTATATCATGTAAATGGTGGTTGCTCCTTTTCCGAGGGTATTCATGATCATTTAGGACTTGGGGCTACTGGCTTGCTCGGTGGTCATAGGAAGATGGATATGAACTTTACCTTAGGGTGGCACTTTAGTTAGAAAGTTAGAACTGACCAGGCCAGGTGTTCCTTGTGATAGGACAGCACACATGATTTTGATAACTGATATTAGTGGGAGTTGTAGACTAGTTTTCACGGAAGCTGACACTCGCTGCAATTAATGGCTTTACTATATTTAGAATAATAGTTATGCCATGTTAAGCATACTCAAAATGCTTTGGCGTCTTTAACTGTTAACAGTGGGTTGGTTTCTCTCTTGCTGTGAGAATTCTGCTTCAGTGTCACCTTTTGACTCAATAATAAATGATGGGTGATCAAATTTATTAACAGTTGATCAGGAGATAACAAAAGCTTACTTGAGTAATTTGGATATTTATGTACCTCTTAGAATTGTTATTTCGTCCATGTCTGATCATTGCTAATCATCATGGTACTTTGATAATCACGTGTTTAACTGTACTTACTTGCCTATTGCCAATAGTCTGAGTTTGCGTTTTTCAAATTTGTTCGAACTGTCTGTATCCTCAAAAATACCTCAGCACTTTGATTGCTGTATCTGGGTCATTGAGGAGAAGAGAGAACCTATACTTAACTTGGCTGACTGAGAAGTTTTTAGGTCATGAATTTGGAGGGGGCACCTTTTCTTTTCCCAAAAATGTACTTACAAAATGAAGGGATGCAATTTTACATAACTAGAGTGGTTTGTCTCAGATGCATTGGGAAAACTGACTGTTTATGTATATGGAAGTTTATGTACAGTTCATTGTAGAGGTGAAGTGGGCACAATTGCATCATGGATTAACCTATTTCATTATCTTTTGGAGTTATTTCTTCTGAATTCATGTTGTATTTTGGAAGAACTCTTTCCTGCCTCCGAAATTTTAGTTGCTGGCTACGATGATAATATTGATGGACCTAGTAGTAGTCACGTTAAATTTTCATGAGGCATGAGCTAAGGATTTTATTTTTACTTTCTGGTTAGCTTATGTTTGCCCCTGGGTGTCTTGGACATCCTGTGATGCGCTTATGAACTCCATGTTTAATGATTATACAGGGTGGGCTTGTGCCTGAGAAATGTGGCTACTTCATTTGTGATGTTGGTCTTAGGGAATTTCATGGGGAAAACAAAAGAATGGTTCTTTTGAAGAAGAAAATGGTTTGGTAATATCTTGAAAAGATTTGGGATTGGAATTTTCATTGAAGGCATAAATCCTGCTGCTGCCAGGATAAGGTAAGGTGATGGTGCCTATGAGCAAAAGGGGAGATAGTGGAGGCAAAAAGAAGCAACAGCTAGCTTCCTGTGTACTGGAGTGATCATTGATGGTAGGAAGATGAAGTGAAGAAAAGAATTGAACGGTCATGGATGACTCACGTCCTCTACCATTCACATGGCAATAAGGTTACCATGTAACACCATCCATGATGTAACAGGGTACCATGTAACACCATCCATGATGTAAGGTTACCATTCACATCATCACAAAAGAACACGCATTCAGATAAATCTATCCACTATTACGCCACTTTTAAGCTGTAACCAGCCATCATAAAAAAAAATCATATTTGTGGTATTCATCGTGATCAATAGTGAGTAGTGACGGCTCAGGGTATTCATCGTGATCAATAGTGAGTAGTGACGGCTCAGGTTTTACGATCACTACACATATCGCTGTGGGCCTGTGGCTAGCTTGAGAGCGAGCTAGGAAGAGGGGAGTGCTTTTTCTAGACTGCAAACTCATAACACAAGACATGATTTAAACTGGCACGGTGTTCATAATTATGCTTTGATGTTTATTTTTTAGTAATAACAAAGTTATGACCATTAAAACATCTCTCGTGGGTTCTAAGTTTGCCATAGTATTGCAGCGAATAAAATATAAGACAAAAATGCAGATCAACAGTGAAAAGAAGGATGCTCCTAGAAAATGTTTTCAAATACGAATTCAATAATATTATTCATGCATCATAAAGTACATATTATTAATATTTTTTAATAAAAATAGAGAAGTTTGAATCATAAAATACGTGTTAGTGTTATATTTTCGAAGAGAGGAAGTCTTTTTAACAGGAGCATTGAATAGTAACATCCATATGCACGTTCAACAAAGTAATTTAGGTCGCAAATGTTACGGTTAATTATCCTTAATCATTTAAGAGATAATTAATTAATTAAGAGACTTTTGAGGCGCAAATCAGACACAGAAGCCAACGGAAGGGAATTATACGGTGTAGGCGGGCAAGTCAACTGCCATTTACCAAACATACTGAATATTATCACTCAACATGACGAAGCAAACATAAACCGAGTAAAAACATCTCATCGTGCGCAAAATATCTATACAACCAGGACACCATCAACAAGCCGCCCCCATCATGCACCATGCAGTAAATTAATGGCACTTATTCAGGGATTTGCAGAGGAAATCATACGACAGAAACACAATATGAAAGAAAGAATCATCTCTTGAATTTTTATCGAGCAATAGCAAACAGGCTGACGTTTAAAAATTAGTTATGAATATCTAATAGGGCACAATCATCAAATAAAGTAGAAGCTCGGTAGATTTTTACAACATTGATCATCATGAAATATAGGCATAGCTATAAGCCATAGAATTCTTGCAGCAGCCAGATACCTCGGTGTAATACATCCATCACATTACATATTGAAGAGTGGCTCGACAGGGAAAAAAAACAAATACATACATAAGCAAAATGCAAAACCGCAGCAAAGGTTTTATGATGGCAGCTAGAAATTTACTTCTTGCAGAAAAAACATCTTCTGCTAGGCAATTGAAGCTTCTGTTTAAGTAGAGTTGAGTGGCACTGAAAAAGGAGAGATACATCTGCTCTGCTTGACAAAACAAACATGTCTGCAAAGAGAATAATGTTCCGTCAAATTATATATTACTTACAGAAGCAAAGATGATTACACACTTAGGAGAGGGGTGTGATAAGTGCATAAGCTTGACAACTTCAGAAATAATACAAGCATGTTTTTATTTGCAACAGATCAAAGCAGAAAATTTACAAACAGTTGCAGAAAAGGGTCTTACAACTTCGCAATGATTTGTGTTCAACGATGCCTTCTGTCTCTATGCTCATCTCTAGAATAGCGGTCTTCATAATCCCTCCTTGAATGGTGATAGGAGTCATCATATTTAGACCTCTTGGAATCACGGCTATCTGCATCTCTACTTCTGTGTAGTAAATGCTCCTCATGCCTCCTTTCATACCTGTTTTGGCTATCCCTATTTTCATCTTCTCTAACTTTACTTGAATTTGGGTCATACCTATCTTCTCCAACTTTTCTTTTGCTGTATCTCTCCACATCATTTCCACATCTCCTCCTGTCATGTTCTCTCTCCTGTTGTCTCTCTTCCTCCCTCCCTCTCTGCCTTTGCTTCTCCAAATCATTTCTCTCTTTGTCCCTCTGGTTTTTCTTCTCCAGCTCCTTCCTCTCTTCCTCCCTCTGCATTTGCTTCTCCAGCACTTTCCTCTCGTCCTCCCTCTGCCTTTGCTTCTCCAGCTCCTTTCTCTCTTCATCCCTCTGCTTTTGCTTCTCCAGATCCTTACTCCTTGCCCTTTCTACCAACTTATTGGTGTAAGATGCCTTTCCTGCATATTTCGCATCATTACCATTCTTCATCCCTCTATTGGTTTCCCTATTCTCACGGCTGTCAACACTTGAATCTGATTCACTACTGCTACTGCTGCTGCTGCTGTAATATGAACTCTCACTTGAGCTAATCACCCTTCTTTTTTCTTTTACTGTCTCCTTTACCTGTGCACCAAGTTGTCTCTTCTTATCATGAGCATAACCATCTGAATCTGAATCA
Source organism: Raddia distichophylla (assembly GCA_005191435.1). Taxonomy (NCBI): domain Eukaryota; kingdom Viridiplantae; phylum Streptophyta; class Magnoliopsida; order Poales; family Poaceae; genus Raddia; species Raddia distichophylla. The sequence continues at coordinate 1,513,731 of SPJY01001434.1, forward strand.
GTATCATGTCTCCTGCGCTTATCAGCAGCAACCCTCGCAAAGTTGTCTTCCTTCTGTTTGCCCTTTTGAGCTTGGTCAACATCCTTCGAATCCTGGTGGCAAAACTTTGCAGGCTTCTTCTTTTCTTTCGCATAAGTCTCCGAATCAGTCCCTGATTCATCACTGTATTTACCCTTTCGAAGGATCTTCTTATGTGGCTGCTCATCTTCAGAGTCATGACGAAAACTCTTCACAGGTTTTTTATTTTTATAGTCATCACCACCTGAGTTACTCTTCGATTTACCATGATATTGGTCCTTTCTAACAACATCAATGCGGGACTTAGCAAGTTCAGAATCATGGCAGGTAATACTTCCATGTTTCGATCTCTTAACACTGCCATCATCCGAGTCACTCTCTGATGCATCAGAATGCTTTCCCTTCTTAACAGCTTTGCCTCGGGGCTTATCATCTTTAGATTTATGGGAAGACCTTTCTTTAGATTTATGCGTTTTGTGATTGAAGTCGCTCTCCAAGTCACTGTATGACTGATCGCTCTCTGACTCACTGTATGAGTCATCTTTGTACTTGCTTCTTTCGACATTCTTGTAGCGAGAATCCCGATGCCCCTTCTTTCCCTCATTGCGATTGCTCTTCCCATGTTTTGTTTTCTTCTTGCCATGATCACTATCTACATCAGCATCTGACTCATCTGAATCATGGCGAGCGGTCTTTCCACGTTTTGCCTTCTGACGGTCAGTCTCAGTATCTTCATATGCATCGTGACGAGATTTGTCAACCCCCTTTTCCTTCTTTCCCATCTTTGCATGCTTGCTGTGATCCCTTGAGGTCTTGCTATCTCTCTTTCCATCAGTATCCAATTCTTCGAAATCCTTACCAGGAACAAGCTCCCCGGACTCCACATCACTTTGGACATCCTCTTTCTTCTCCTTCTTCTTCGGTTTACCATCGGCGTCGAGCCCAAGCGCATCCCTCATCTTCTCAAGCTGCTTCTGCTTCCGAGCAGCAACATGGTGGCTCTGTGTGCCCGTAGACCTGAGGAGAATTTATCTTCTTGTCAGAAACCGATGAACGTCCACAAACTGCTCACAGGTAGGAACCGATGCACATGACATGATAATATGCCGTGGTAGGGGGTAAAAAAAGAAGATGAGCTACAGTTGTCAAGGGTAGTAAACCCCCCTTCTTAAAGATACAATTGTGTTTCGGAAGGGTGCTGGGCATCTCAGAACATTAGATCAAGATGATATCAAGTTGGGAAATTTACGGACAATAGATGAAGATGCTATTTTTGAAGGAAGGAGGTGTTGGGGGATGCATACCCTTTGGCGGGGGGGCCCTGGTGGTCGCCGGCGACGGAAGCCTCGATCTCGGCGGCCTTGCGCGCCTCCTGAACGCGGTCGTCGATCTCGGGGTCCGTGTAGCCCTGCTCCTCGAGCGCGTCCCGGAGGACGAGCAGGCGCAGCTCCACCTGGCGCTTGCGGTCGTGCTCGAGGATGTCCTTGTTGGGCCTGCGCATCCCCGCCGGCGCGGCGTCCTGGGGCTTGGGGGGCCCGCCGGCGCCGGGCGCGGAGGAGCGGGCCTTGACGAAGAACTTGTTGGTCTGGATGTAGCCATTGGTGCCGGAGCCCCGCGCGGTCTGGAGCCCGATGCCGTTGTACATGGCGGCGGCGGCGGCGAGCGCGGCGAACCGGGCGGCGGCTAGGGTATGGTGGATTGGGGAAGAGTAGAGGAATCTAGGGCTTGAGGCGTCTCCGACTCTCCGTCTGCACCCGAAAGGCCGAAACCGAAGAGACGAAGACTCGACGAATCTAGGGCTTCACTGCTTGGGGCGAAGCCGCGAAGAGGTGCCCCCACACTGGGCCGGGCCAACAAGTCCGAACAGGGCCGGCCCGCACTAGTCATCGAACCGAACCGGACCGGCCCAGTTAACCGAACCAAATCTAGGTCGAGGCCTTGGCCCGTCGGGCGATTCGGTTCGGTTTTGGTCCGATTCGGTTCGTCACCGTAGCATATTTATTTAATTAAATATATTTATTTTATATATATTTCTAATGATATATAGTGTATTTACATAATTTGTAGTGTATATTTGTAAAATATAGTGGTTTTTCTTAATTTATTTATATTTTTGAATTGAAATAAACCAACCCATATAAAACCGGGCCGGCCCAGTTCGGTTATTGTGCGAACCGAACCTGGGCTGAGACCCAGGCCCAGTGGCCCTGTTGGCCCGGTTCGCACAGTAAATGAACCAAACGGGCCCGAGCTGGGCCAGCCCGTTGAGAAGAGGTGCCCCCACATCGGGCCGGGCCGGGCCAGGCCGCCAGATATTGCTCAAATCGGGCTCTCCTCAACTACTCATCCGCGGCCGGTCGGCGTTCTTCTCCTGGGCTTCGTCGACTCCGACGGCTTTCAGAGTTGGTGGCCGTGGTGGGGGAGGTCGATAGAGGTTGTTTTCTTTCTTCTTCTTTGTTGCGCAGTCCGTCCCAGCTCTGGGTCTGGGTGGAGGCTTTTCGGCTTGGCCGGTGCTGGGGGCGACGGCCGCTAGGCGTGGGGATGTGGCGTCCGCCTTTTTCCCCTTCTGCCTTGGCGGCCGCCGGCCCTCCGGTGCTGTTCGGTGGAGGGGTTCTGCCCTTTCCCCCTGCTCCAGCTCCGACGGACGGCCCCTGGTTCGGTGGTCGGCGGGGGTCAAGGACCTGCTTGCAGGTAATCCAGCTATGGCGCCTTGGGGTGGCGCGGGCCCCTTGGAGAGGCTAGATGCTGTCTTGCCCCTCTGCGTCTTCGCCGACGTCCTTCTTTGGGTCCCGTCTGGTTGGTGGTTGTAGATGGTTGCCGAGTCTTCGCCGGGGCCGTGACCTGGGGGCCGACGTGCTTGCGTCGGGGCCTTGGTTCGCTGGATTGTCTTTTGCATGTTGGTCCGCAGATGGCTGGTGGTTGGTGCGGCCACGTGCGTTGTTGGGGCTGTGGATCGGTTTGGTTGGGGGAGCGCTTGCGCTCGCTCCGGGTGTGGTTGGGGGAGCGTTTTCGCTCGCTCCGGGTGTGGTTCTGTGGTTTAGGTTTGGCGGTGTCAAGTTGTTATTCACATGCTTTGTTGCGTGTGTTTGTAGTGGGGTTGGTGTTAAAGAGTCTTGAGTTTTGTAACCCTGCAAGTTGTTGGAATGAATTGCCTGTTTCCTCTCAAAAAAAAAAACTACTCATCCGCTTCGGTTTCCTAATTCAATACTGTGGCCTGTGGCTTGCATATTTAATTTTAAATATATATTCATATGTCTATTTTTCTATAATATATAGTTTTTCCTTTATGTTTTATAACATATATCTATAAAAATATAATCATTTCCTAATCTCATATACATCTACATTTTTGCAAAATTAGTCGTCGGTTCGTCATGTTTGAGTCGAGATCCGTATAGTCAACTGGACCGACTAACCTAGCCTAGCCTAGTAGTTCGGTGCATTGGCCACCTCTACACTTACCCCTTGCCGAAATTAAGCTACCTGCACAATTCGCTCGCCTTGTTTTATATAGCTTCGATATAAATTGTAAGAATAATGCATATATAGTCTGGTAGCACGTATCTTTTACATAGAAAATAGGACCACGACCATTGGGAAGCAAATCCTCTGACTTAACTGCACCTGACTTTGAGCCACTGACATGTGGGCCCATGTGGTACTGTGGCCCATATGTCAGTGCCTAAACAAAGTCAGAGGATCTCAATCCCGACCATTGTACTGTACTGTTCACTTTGCAAAGGTGTAAAGGACAAAAAAGTATGCATCATTTATGTACATAGTGTGAAAAGTAGAGGAGCTAGGTTATTAGAATTATTTGCATTGCAGGGCGTTTATCATGTGGAAGCTAGTAGGAAGGGAAGCAGCTAGCTTTGTGATGGAATATAGTACTAGTATTAGCTAGATAGAGATGCTCCTTTGGTGGGAGTAGTAGTTGGCCTGCAATTGCAAATTTCGTGTAGAATCTTGGTCTAGCTATGCAGCCTACCATGAAATTTCCAATCGGTTAATCCTTTTGGGGTTTTCTTTCTCGCAATTTTGCGCACAGAGGAGCAGGAGCAGAACATATTCGCCGTTCAAGAATAGATACAGCTGAATAAGTTCCTTTTATTTTCTCCTTAATCTGAATAAAGTTAAGTTATGGAGCAAGCAGCAAAACCAGAGCAGAGATGAGACTTTTTCCCGTGAAAAAAAGATTAGTTTTTTAATAAAAAAGATTAGTTTTTTTTTTTGCGGGTTCATTCGTCAAGTTCAAACCGGCCTTTCCCTTTCCCTTGCGATCGGCATCTTGCAACTGCTCCAATCAAGAGACGAGTCGAGTCTTCTCCCTCCGCCATTATTCTGCTCTCGGCTCTCCCTTTAGTTTAAAGAATCACCAAGGCCAGCGGTCGCCTGCTTGAGTGCTTCGTCTTCGTCTTCTCGCGCGGGGAGGGGGAGGAATGGCGGAGACGGCAGTGGGCACGAGGCAGCATTAGGGAGGAGGCGTCAGGCGTCGTGGTCGCCAGCTTGGAGTTGGCGGGCACCATCTACCATGGGCAGCTACGCGTACAGGTACTGCATGTGCTTCACCCGCAAGTTCCGATCCCCCGACGCGCAGCCGCCGCCCGACGTCCGCGCCGCCTACCACGCCTCCCTCGCCGGCGACGATGGCCTCCGCCGCTTCCTCTCCGAGGTCCAGGGCGAGCCCCCCGCCGAGGTCAACCCCCTCCTCGCCATGCTCACCGGGGGCTCCGTTGCCGCCGGAGGGATCTCCTGCCTCGTCGGCAGGGCCCCGCCCGCTCCCGTCACGCTCGACGACTTCTTCGGCTTCCTCTTCTCCGCCGACCTCAATCCGGCCATCAACACCCATGTCAGTACTCAGTACTACCGCTGCACATCTCCTACTAATCAAAATCAAGCTTGCATTTTTTACTTCCTGCCACCTTTCCTCTTCTTGCAACCAAGTGCATCTTCTTAATCCGCGTCGCATTGCGTTACTTCATCTGATTGTTCATGAGACTACGGGAGGGAGAGCCGGAGAGGGAGATCTGTATCCCGGATTCGTGCAATGTCCGAGCCAGGCGGGGTTGGTTTCCACATCTGTGCCTCATTTCGCTTGGGTCAACGGTACCCGGATTCTACTCTGGAAGAAAGGGACGGCTACCTATTACAGTTAGACTTTGGCAGGCAGCGCACAACAAGGGTGCAATTTGCTGTCATCTGCCCAGCGTATCATTTCGTGCAATGTTCTCATCTTCCCTGAGGCTGCTTTTCATGCCATTTTTATGCATATATATGATTTAGTGATACTTATGCGATTGCTGTGCTCGAATGCTCCCAACAATGTTAGCTCCTTGTTCCACTTGTACTGATCTGTGCCTTGTTGTTTACGGTAATGATATCCATACATATCTGGCTCATTGCTGTGAGCTCCTTGTTCCACTTATATTGACCTCATGTCTCATCCTTGCTTTAACTCTTCGTCAGGTTCACCACGACATGTCAGCCCCGTTTTCGCATTATTATGTATTCACTGGGCATAACTCCTACTTGACTGGGAACCAGCTAAATAGTGACTCCAGCGATATTCCAATTATAAAAGCATTGGAGAGAGGTGTTAGAGTGATTGAACTTGATATGTGGCCAAATTCCGCAAAGAACAATATCGATATTCTCCATGGAGGGTAGGGCTTCTGCTTCCTCAGCATATTGTCATTATGAATGCTTTCCAGTTTTTACACCGCAAAACACTGAGAATGGTTCCAACATATCTTATATCATGGTGCCCCTTTTACAAATGCCCTTCAGCTTAGCCCCATCTCAGGGGTGTACTTGTTAATGCTAGTGACTAGGTGCTTATGCTGTAGAGGGCAATTTGATACATATTGCCGATGAACCTGTGGACCTATTCATTAGGATAAATCTTACTCAATTACAAATTAGCCAATTATTCTTCAAGAAGTAATATAAATAGACACAAAATACATTGTTGTGTGTATAAGGTAGAATGTGACACCAAATATCATTAAGAAAATCAAATTGTGCTTAGTATTGGTTATTGAGTATCATACATATTCTAGGATGCTAAGGGCCGGTAGAGTTGTTGCCTGAAATAAAAACTCTGCCTGTGAATATAATTCAGTGTTGCATATTTAAGGTGTTAGGGCTACATGTTTTATTTTTGGTCAAAAAGATCAACTTGTGCTTACCATTAAACATTGTAAAAAAGGTAGTGAGAATCTGAGTTTAATTTTGGAGACCATGCCAAGTCAAAGTATCCCCTATAAGAACCAACAGATGCAGTACATAATTCAGAACATTTAAAACTGGTAGAATTATGGCATGATAGACCATAGAAGTATAGAACCCCATGCACTTGATATATATTTTTATATTTTTATGCCCTTCAAAAGAAAGAAAGGAAATGAAGTCCCTCTGCCGCCCTAACACACACACACACAAGATTTCTGAAATGAAAAGGTCCACTTGTCTGTTCTTCGTTTGTTTACTTCTTGATTCATCCTTGTGTTGTCGGTTTGTTAAGTAATAATCTATGTTGTTTGAATGTGCAACCATCCTCCCTTTTTGTTGTTTTTATATATTTCCTAAATGTTCCTTTTATTGGCATTTCAAAGGACATTGACTGCACCTGTAGAAATCATCAAATGTTTAAAGTCTATCAAAGAACACGCCTTTCGTGCTTCCATATACCCTCTTGTTATTACTCTAGAGGATCACCTCACATCAGATCTACAAGCCAAAGTAGCTGAGGTAAATTTTATATTTCTTTATATTCTTGCCCTACATTGTTTTGTTTAAATCCTCAATTCTGACCCCAAATCATTATAGATGCTCACCGAAACATTTGGAGATCTGCTTTACGTCCCTAGTTCAGACACACTAAATGAATTTCCTTCTCCAGAAGCTCTAATGAGAAGGATAATCATCTCAACTAAACCACCACAAGAATACCAGGAATTTCTTAAAGCTAAGGATAATCCGCAGATCAGTGGCAACATATCTAACTTGGCAGAGGAAGGAAGCTTGAGAAGAATAGATTCAAATGCTGAAGACTCTGATGGAAAGGTCTGCAATATCACTGCCTTTTGAGGCATGCACGTACTAACAAAAAGTCGAAAGACATTAAATAAACAAATTTATATATTCTTTTTGGCACAAACAGGATGAACAAGATGAGCAAGATGAGGAAGATTCTGAGGAGGATGATCCCAAATTTCAGCAGGATACTGCCTGTGAGTATAGGAAATTGATCACCATCCATGCTGGAAAGCCGAAAGGCCATTTGAGGGATGCACTTAAGGTGGATCCTGACAAAGTCAGGCGCCTTTCTTTGAGTGAGACACAGATAACTAAAGCTACAGCTTCTCATGGTGCTGATGTCATAAGGTAATTTGCCTGAACTAATAGCACATTATATCAGAATTCAGAAGTCCAGTGCACAATAGCATTATAATTTTTAGAGTTGGATAATTGGAAATGATAGGTGTTGTGGGGTTTATGAACCTAAGGATTTTATGTTTAGTTTTAGGCTTTTAGTTGTAAACGTGCCCATAAAACCGTTGCTAATGTAATAGCCTGGCTTAAAACAAGATTTTATTCAGGCTGAAATGCTATTAGTCTTCATAATGATATGAATCAGTGTTGAAAATACTATAAGGATATTTAATGTAAGAAAGGCAATGCATAGTTGAGTGCTTTCAGTTACAGTTCTGCATGCCTTGGTTCAAAAGGACAATTGGGCACACCATGGTAATGATTGGATACTAGTTATCACATAGATCTGTAGAGAATTTGATTGCAAGTCAAGTGTGGACATTACTGCATCTGTGTTGCTCGATGTTCTCTCCAAAAGTGCTTATGTGGTTATGTTCACCACTGAAGCTGATACACTGCTGAAGCTTGAACTGTTAGATGGTCTAATTTGGCTGACATATTAATAAAATAAAGTTTTAATCCAAAAGTGCCTATGTGGCTATGTTCATGATTGAAGCTGATACTCTGCTGGAGCTTGAACTGTTAGATGGTCCAATTTAGCTGGCATATCAAAAAAGTAAAGTTTCTATAATTCCTTACATTTCCTGTAAACGTTTATCTCATGCCCTTAAAAATATGACTCAGGTTCACTCAGAATAATATACTGAGGGTGTATCCAAAGGGTACAAGGATTAATTCTTCTAACTATGATCCAATGAATGCCTGGATTCACGGTGCTCAGATGGTTGCATTCAACATGCAGGTTGGGTGTTAGTTCTTAAATTTCATGAATCACTCTTTTTTTCTGTTTCTGCTTTGCTTTTATCCTTACATAATTGCACTTGTTTGAGTCTCACATACTTAGTGAATCTCTTGGTCATGGGGACAGCACTTGGTATCTAGTTAAAAAGCGAAATATGGGTCTGGCCAATAGGGAAAAGGTAAATATGGAGAAAAAAAGTAATGTAGAATGGAAGCACAATAATATTTATAGAGTTCAAACCACCTACTCTACATCTCTGCTGGAAGTCACCTACATGGGAACAAGTTTCTGCTTCTTGCTCACCTGGTAGGCTAGACATCAGAGTGCATTTAAAAGTTTGAAATCGATTTGTTCTAACATAATACACTACCAAAATCGATATCCAATGTTGTCTCAGAGGATTATACAATCAATCTAGTGCTCTAGAAGTAGTTAGGCCCTTCTAAATGCATTCAGCTGTTACAAAATAGGAACAGACAGCAGCTAGCAACAAGTTATCGATACACTTTGTTTGTTTTGATTAGCCTTTCATTTCTCAGGGGCATGACAAAGCACTGCGGTTGATGCAAGGATTTTTTAGAGCCAACGGGGGTTGTGGATACGTTAAGAAGCCTGACTTCTTGCTAAAGACAGGTCCAAATGGCGAGGTATTTGATCCTAAAGCGACTTTGCCAGTGAAGAAAACTCTGAAGGTAGACATACTTCTGAGGCTAAGAGAATTGGCGCTCCTCGAATTGCAATCAGGACGCTCTGGCCTAGTTAACAGCTGACCTGATGTTGAAACAGGTCAAAGTATACATGGGAGATGGGTGGCGCATGGACTTCAGTAAAACTCATTTCGACGCCTTTTCTCCGCCTGATTTCTATACCAGGGTATGTCAGCGAGGCCATGCTGGTTTTCTTTACTGTAGTGATGACCCATGCATGTCATGAAAACCGAGAGAGATTGTGGCTCTCTGTAAACAACAGTAAAATTGGCGATGGGCGCAAGTAATAAGGCTGGATTTGCATGATGAACAGGTAGGGATAGCCGGGGTGCGGGCGGACAATGTGATGAAGAAGACTCGGACGATCGAGGACCAGTGGGTGCCGGTGTGGGACGAGGAGTTCACGTTCCCGCTGACAGTGCCGGAGCTGGCGCTGCTGAGGATAGAGGTGCAGGAGTACGACATGTCGGAGAAGCACGACTTCGGCGGGCAGACGTGCCTGCCGGTGTCGGAGCTGAAGCAGGGCATCCGCGCGGTGGCCCTCCATGACCGCAAGGGCGCCAGGTACAAGTCCGTCAGGCTGCTCATGCGCTTCGATTTTGTCTAGCCCCAACTTGTCCGCTTCCATCTGGCGCATGAATGTAAATCGATGTACTCACTCCCTTCGCTGGAATAATGGCGCTAGCTTGGAAGCAGCAGGGTCCCGATCTTTTTCCTTCTTCTGAAATCTTTGTGTAGCGAGGGAATCGAACCAAAACTGTAATTTTTTTCTACTGCAGCAGAAAGCCTGTATATGGTTTCATTTACTGGCAATTCAGATTTCAGAGTGAATGTGATCACACGAATGCGAAGAGTGGCAATAAATCGTCTGATGAGACATCCTGGACCAGAAAAAAGACGAACTTTTTTCCCCTTCGCTGCTGCTGCTGCCTGCTGTTGCTCGCGTCGCGGCTCGCCGCTTCTCCACCTCCCGTCTGTCTCCTCCTCCGGCTTCCTCTCCTCCCCTTCCTCGTCGACACAGACTAGACAAAAGGATAGAAACAAAGCTCTCGCCTTCTCCGCCGCCGCCACCGCCGCTGGGATGAGCACCGCCTAATCCTCAGGGGCAGGGCGCTGACCTCCGGTTCCCATTCTATCACATCCGCGCTTCCTCCGGCGAGGTGAGCCTGAGCCTGAGCCTAGCAAATAAATATGCGTCCTTTCCCGCCGCTCGCCGGAATCCGCCGCCGCTCCACAGGAAGTGCCACCTAATCATAGTCCCGGTTCGTCGCCATGGCGTCCGACCACCCCCTCGAGGCCCTCCTCGCCGCCGCCCGTGGCGTCCTCGCCCACCTCAGCCTCCCCGGATCCAACTCCGAGCAGCAGCAGCGGCCCGACTGCCTCCTCCACCTCCACCTCGTCCTCACCAACTTTTTCCACAAGCCCCTCAGATCATTCTCGAGATGCTTCCGCGACGGCAAGCCCAAGCCAGCGGCCAAGCAGCTCCCGACGCTCCGGGACACTGTCCCGCAAAAGAAGCAGCAGCTCGAGCTCCTTCTCTGCATTGCCTTCGACGCATTGGCCCACAACCTGCAGATGCTGGAGGATGCCTGCAAGCAAAAAGGCGCAGAATTTGGTAGCCCTTCCCTGCAGCTCCATCAATTTGAGGTTGTCAAGAAAGTATTCAATGGGAGGAAGGCGGATTTTGACGGGCTCCTGTCCAACTTGGGGTTCGCAAAGGTTGGGGCACCGCCTCCACCGGCGAGCATCATGGGTGCGCCTCCCGCTCCAGCATCAGCACCGGCACCAGTCACCGATGACGAGGGCGGGGATGCAATTGGGGACATGAAGGATGTTGATAATTCTAGTGCCACACCACAGCAGCCACAGAGATTGGCCGGTCGGTTGCTTAACATCCCATTGTCGAATGTGGAGCGGCTACGGTCAACGCTTTCCACTGTGTCATTGACAGAACTGATCGAGTTAGTCCCACAACTTGTTGGCAGATCATCAACATCGGTTGATAGCCATCCCGACAAGAAGAAGCTTTTCTCTGTGCAGGACTTCTTTCGGTATGCAGAGTTTGAAGGTATATATATGTAGGAGCACCATTTTTTTTATGCGGAGGTTTTACTCGTATAATTCTTCTTTGGTATATACACCGATGATTTGCAATGGATGAAAAAATTATGCTTTGTGGTCTTGACATGATTTGGTCATGCTTGGTAGATAGTTGTGAATAAGAGTTCATCAATGCTTTGAGTGACTGGGGTGAGTTATAATATTTTTGCCTTTTTCTCATCTACTTACGCAATGGCTTTGTGGAGCCAATTAGAAAATCACCAAATTGGAACAGATGTAAAATAAATACTAACATATAAAAATATTTTGATTATTAATTTGTGTCACTCGTGATGGCATTGTCTTATTCATAGAGATGTTCGTCAATTTAGAGGATGGCATTTGTGTATTAAATGGAACTCTTCTCTTATTTTCTACAGTTTTTTTATGTAGAAAACGTTTTACCTGTTAATCTGTTATCTACACATCAACAGCTCTCAGCCTCATTAACCTTTGTAGAACATCATCATAATCTTTTTGTATGGTAAGATATGCATTTTAATCCTTCACATAATTAACCAGTGGTAGGCTATTAGGAGCAAGGGAATTGTATTATCTGCAGATAATACTGTTAGCAGCTTAGTTGCTGACATGGTACTTGTGAAAAGGTTGCATTCCTTTTCTAATGGAAATGGAAGTTAGCTCTTGATGTGTCACTCCTAAGCTTTATATATTGCTGCAGGAAAGAGATTCTTTGAGGAGTTGGACAGAGATAATGATGGCCAAGTCACTCTGGAAGACCTTGAGGTTGCAATGAGAAAGAGGCGATTGCCAAGGAGGTATGCTTGGGATTTCTTACGGCGCACCAGAAGTAACTTATTTTCAAAATCAATTGGGTGGAAACAATTTCTATCCTTGATGGAGCAGAAGGAGGCGACAATACTCCAGGCATACACGACATTGTGTTTGAGCAAGTCCGGGACACTTCACAAAAATCAAATCTTGACATCCTTAAAAAGTGCAGGCCTTCCAGCCAGTGAAGATAATGCTGCTGCCATGCTGCGGTATCTAAATGCAGATTCAGAAGGATCAATCTCGTACAGTCATTTCCGCAATTTCATGCTTCTACTTCCTTCAGAACGCCTTGAAGATGATCCTCGGTATGTCTGATCTTTCAAGTTAAAAGAATGTTGCATGTTCGGCCATTAAATATTAAATCGTCTGAGTTGACTTGAGTGTACATCTAACTATGCATGCAAAAATCACTAATTCTTGTGTCTTGTAGCAGTATTTGGTACTCAGTTTGACATTTGTCTTATTTCTTCACTAACAACTGCATTTAGGAGCATTTGGTTTGAAGCTGCTACTCTGGTCGCTGTTCCCCCACCTGTAGAAATATCCACTGGAAGCGTTCTGAAGTCTGCTTTAGCTGGAGGTCTTGCTAGTGCCCTTTCTACCTCTGTGATGCATCCTATTGATTCAATGAAGGTATAGAAACATGCTTACTTGTATTCTTTTAGTGCAATTAAATGAGTGTTTTCCAAAACATAGATTGAGAAGTGCCTTTCTTCGCTTGATCATATTCATTAGTATGGATTTCATGATTCCATGGAGATCTCTAAATCATGCTCATAATTTTTTGTACTGTATCAGACACGTGTCCAAGCATCTACGCTTTCATTTCCAGATCTCATTTCAAATCTTCCGCAAATTGGGCTTCGAGGACTGTATCGAGGATCTATCCCTGCAATTCTTGGCCAGTTTTCAAGGTCTGTTCCATCTCAAAGTTCTACATACAAATCCTTCTGTAGGGTACATATTCACATCCTGCCATTTGCAGCCATGGTTTGCGAACAGGTATATATGAAGCAAGCAAGCTTGTGTTAGCAAGCGTTGCTCCAACACTTCCAGAGATTCAGGTACATTTTCTATTTCTCGTGCAAAATTTCGCATATGGCACTCAGCATCTCATTGACTTGTGGTTCCAGATCCACCTGATCAATATCACAACGGAAGGTTTCAGTAATTTGTAGTTGGAGCATGAAGCCATGAACTCCATGTCCTGTCTATTAAGTTTTGCCTACCACGCTTGCTAGAACTTAGAAACTTGACCTGCATAAGCCCTGAACTACAATCATTCCTTGTTAGCATATTGACATGGCTACTGGCCAACCTTAATTCGTCAAGTAGGCTTAGCTTGTTCTTGTAAAACACTGTCTTTGTTTCTTTCTATTCAGGGTGAAAAACGTAGCATAGCTCTGGTAAAGAGGAAGTTAGTCCGGACAAGGATATTGGAAATTTGGAATAAACATAGTTTCAGTAATCATGGATTTGCTTTATGAAATTGCTTGATGATATGCTGTCCCTTTTGCAGGTGCAGTCACTGGCGTCCTTCTGCAGCACAATCCTGGGAACAGCAGTCCGTATTCCTTGTGAGGTTCTGAAACAGCGTTTGCAGGCTGGAATCTTCAACAATGTAGGGGAGGCCATTGTTGGTACCATGCAAAAAGATGGCCCAAAGGGCTTCTTCCGTGGCACTGGGGCCACTCTTTGTCGTGAGGTTCCTTTCTATGTTGCTGGAATGTGCCTTTATGCAGAAGCTAAGAAGGTAATACTAATTCTACAATTATTTTTACCAGACCTTCGAAATTCGAATTGCCATTTTTATCCTTATTTTGTTAAGTTTTTCAACACTAAACCTATCAGCTCTGTAGATTTGGGAAGTTCTGTGGATCTATGTTGCAACTTTTAATGGCAGTTTCTCCCATGCATGTGTTTATACTTGAATGCCCCTATATTTTATTTTTTATTTTTTGGTTTCTTTATAGAAGCCCATAATAAGGTGATACCAAATAGTAGGCCAGAATTTAGATCGTGTGCATTTTAGCTACCCAAAGGTACACCTGACAGTTACATCAGCTCACTATACTACCAGATGCTTAATAGTGCGCTTAGCTGCACATAGTTATAAATGGTAGTTACATCACTTGTGAAGCTTTTGCTTTTGATGGACTGAAATCTATAGATATTTCTGGTTTGACATGAGTCCAATGCCTTGGTTTTGTAGGCGGCACAGCATGTATTGAACAGAGACTTGGAACCATGGGAAACTGTGGCTGTTGGAGCACTGTCTGGAGGGCTTGCAGCAGTTGTCACCACTCCCTTCGACGTGATGAAGACTCGGATGATGACTGCCCCTCCAGGCACGCCGGTCTCCATGCAGCTGATAGTCTTCTCCATCCTTGGAAACGAGGGCCCTCTCGGGCTCTTCAAGGGCGCAATCCCTCGCTTCTTCTGGATTGCTCCTCTGGGAGCAATGAACTTTGCAGGGTATGAGCTCGCGAAGAAGGCGATGATCCAAGCCGAGAGCGAGACCACAGAGGCAATGCATGAGAAGAAAACCATGGTGGGTTCCAGAGGATGACACATCCATTCACCTGGTTACCTCCATATGGTGTAAAAGGAAAAAAACTGAAGCCATGCAAGGAAAAGTTTTAATTTTTTTGCCATTGTTAGAGAGAAGCACGCCCCTTTTGTGAGCAGGACGAAATGCGCTCTTATATCTTACTGTTACCCCGTGAGGAAAAATTGTCGAATTTGCATCGCCATAGGCTGTTGTATAGTGGAATATAGGAGTAGAGAGGTAGAAGAGATTTGTCGGTGGTCTCTGGTGGAGAGCTTACATTCATTTGTTTGCTATTTCTTGAACAATCCATAGTGTTGTTGACTTGTTGCCATGTTCTTTTTGTTTTTGTTTTGTTTTTACTGTGGTTGTTAATTAGGTAGCGGTGAGTTTTGGGAACCCTGGTGGGGGATCTGGGTTGCCTACAACTGAAGAAAAATAAATTGTTGATGTACGTAATTACACGATACTCAATCGTATTTCGCGTTCTGGTGGATCGAGTCATAGAGCTCTTTGGGTCATTTATCTATATCTATAAATCAATATCTATAAATAGTACAAAGCCGAGAGGCTCGTAGCCGCTGCCCCGGGCGGGCCACATGGCTCGCCTGCCCGGCCGGCGCCGCCGCAGCCGTCGGATCGCGCGAGCCGAGCAGATCCTGCCCGTTGGTTTCGATTTAACGTATAAAAAGTTTCCCTCCGCACGGCTTGCAGGCACGCGGCGGCTTCGGCCGATTGGTTAGCGCGGGCGACTCTCGTGTGGGAGACGCGGGTTCGATTCCCGCCGGCTCCTCCGCGCTGCGCGTTTTTCCTTCGTTTTTGCCCGCCGCGTTTTGCTGCGCGCACGCCCGTAGCGTGTTTCCCGCCTCGCGCGCGCATGCGCGTCCCTTTTTTCGCGTAGCGTGTTTCCCGCCTCGCGCGCGCATGCGCGTCCCTTTTTTCGCGTGGGCGCGCTGGCTGTAACGTGCGCTCCCGCTGCGCTGGCTGCAACGCGCGCGCCATAGGTGCGCTGGTTCGATTAGTTTCCTAGAAATCTATATCTCACGTAGGGGTGGCAATGGGGCCCATTCCCCGATCCCCGGTGGGGAATTCCTCTATTAGGGGACGGGTATGGGGTGAATTGATCCCCCGTGGGGATAGAATGGGGAAAATCATTCCCCCGTCGGGTATCGCGGGGACGGGACGGGTAAATTTTCTCCCCGTAGGGACCCGGCCTATACCCGAATTTTTTTGGCCGTTGGATCCTCATCTAACGTCTATGATTGCTTCAGATCTCAAAACCCTATCTCCCACTATTTTTCCTCCAAGCCGCCGCCTCTGTGGAGCCTCTGGCCCTCTGCCCACACTGCTCCGCCCCGCCGCCGCTTCGCCACGGCGTCGCCCGCCGCAGCTCCGCCCCGGCGCCGCTCCCCAACCACCCGGCGCCGCTCCGCCCAACTGTCCTGATTTTTTTCTCTCTTTGGGTTTCTGCTTTATCTGCTTCACATTTCTGCCCCCTCAAACCCAAAATCACGCGGCGGCCCGTCCTTGTTAACTCGATTAAGAGTGGAGGAAGATCGAAAAGATAGGTGGTCGAGTGCAATTTCTTGGAGGAACGACACGAGCGCAGCGGGTTTTGGTGCTTCTTTGGGATTGGTTCTTGTACAGTTTGCTCTGGAATGGGGGCTTGGAGGAGGAGAGATCCGGCTGTGTGCTTCTTGTTCTGGTTCTTGATGGTGTTTGAGCCGTGTGTATCTCTGAATCATGAAGGTACCAGATTGTGATTTGGATCGCTTCTTTGGGTGGGTTTCTTGTTCGACTTTTGTTTTGACCCTGTTTTAGGGGGTTCTTTGCTGAATTGCAGGTTTTGCTCTTCTGAGGTTTAAAGAGATGATAGATGCTGATCCATGCGATGCTCTGATGGATTGGGATGGAGAGAACGCCAGCCCTTGTTCTTGGTTTGGTGTAGGGTGCTCGGATGATGGGCGAGTGATGACCCTGTAAGTTGTTTACTTGAAAGATCAGTCCTATTCATGGGCGAGTGATGACCCTGAAACCGTAAATTTGGTTGTTCAGGTTGAACCATGAGATTTTGATGCTCCAATTTGTTTCATTAGTATTCACTAGTGCCTAGTGGTATATACCATGAGTTTTGTTCGCATCGTGGGGATGATGATTGGCATCTTCTCATCTCTAGGAATCATTGTTTGGATGGATAATTTCTTGACCATTCTGATCAGAATCAAAGAATTGCCTCCATAAATTTAGCCATGGAGCATTATCCAACTTTCTCTGGTGACACTGTTGATCATCCACTGGCATGTTAGGGATGTTTAGTACTCTCTTCGTTGAAGAATATAAGGCGTATTTTGATTTCAAAAGGTCAAACTTTGTAAGTTTTAACCAACAATTAGTCAACTTATATAAATCTTTAGTGTAAAAAAGTTGTATTAATAGATTTGTATTTCGAATAGCTTTTCATACATTATTACTTTATAGCAATTGACAACATATAATAAAAGAAATTTACAGTTAAAATCTACCTTCAAAGACTTTCTCAAATCAAAATACGCCTTATATTCTTGAACGGAAGGGGTATTGCATTTTATTGAGCTGATTTATTTTGAGCTTTACATGCCTGGTTGTTCTTCTGATTTGTGATTCAACTGCAAACCATGTGGATGTAGTCCATGTAATCATGTTTTCTACTGTATAAATTTGCAGTCGTTTATTCATGCCTGATATTTGCAATATATCCCAATGCTCTGATTGATCATGTCTGTGCTGATGTTTTCCCCTAAATTTTGGTGTGCAATTGCTGTAGGAACTTAGCAAATCTTGGTCTGAAGGGTGTGTTACCTCCAGAGATTGGAAGCCTTACTCATATGCATTCTATGTAAGCATACTATGTACTTTCTTCAGTGAAACACTTTGTTTAGCTCATCATGTGCATATCACACTTTGTACTCAATAGGATATTATTTAACATTCTAAACATACAATCGAATCAAAACCAGTTTTGAGCAGTGAAATTGGAAATTTGTAGTGTCTATGTTTCTTTGATTTTCTAGAGCATATAACCTTAGGCTTTTCAAGTCAGGCACATCAATGGCAGTTAGCATGTTGGATATTCTTTTTGAGGATCTAGTTATATACAAGATAATCTTTTATTGTTGCCTTGTTGGGTTTTAGGGGCTTGTGGGAGTACGCAACTGGAAAGAAATGATCGAATGGTTAAAGCTTTATCAAATATTTGGTTTTCGTTTTCTCCACTATTTTACTCATACACCAACAATAGCATTTCAGTAATTTTTTCAAACATATGATTGTTTGATAGCAAATGATTTTACCAAAGATTCACTTCTCTTTCTTTCTTAATTAAAAAAAACCTTGTCAGTGCTTGTTCTTCATTGCATTTTTGTGTATAGCTCTCCGAGTTGCTAATTGATAAAGAAATCTTTTAGTGGAATTGTGTGTTATACATAAAAAAACATTTTATACACACGGATGTTGTTTGTGTGTGTATTTGCCTAGCAAAATGATGTTCCATCTATGTACTGTTCTAATTTTAATTTCTTCAATGCAGCAGTCTGCACAACAATTCTTTCTATGGCATCATCCCCATGGATACAAGGTGCAAACATCGTGATCACTGGTTTATTACAGAAGACATGAACATCGAACAACACGACGAAATCATCCGTATATATGTGCAGTGTAGATGTAGTTTTGGCTCATGGCGATCACAAGATCTCAATCATCTTCTGTTATAGACAGACAGGGTTGCTCCCGCGCGCGTGACTGAGCCACGACTCGGACGGCGGCTTCAGCTGCGGCGTCTTCCCGGAGGTCGCGCACTGCGTCGACGCCGAGGCGGCCGGCTTTCCGCTCCTCGTTATATCTAAAAACCATACGTCGAAGCTCTCAAAAACAATTCAAACCAAGCTGGATGGACTCACAAAACAAAGCTCTCTTAACTTTTAACTTTCGAGCAAATCCACGGTTGGTCTCTAATCGCTGCCTCCCATTTACAAGGCGCCGAGGGTCTCAAGTGTTCCACCGGGACATCTACAATGATGCCAAATCAGCTCACTACAAGGAGTCCGTCTCATCTTTTTGCTTATATGAAGGAGGGAGCAAGAGAAAAGAGATAGAGACTAGCTCTTAACTAAGAGTCAGACTATAGCGGATTACAAGGTGCATTGCACCTAATACATATGGGTTTATATTAAATTTAAGAGTCAATGTTATAGGTAATCCATTGGAGGTGTTGTATACAAACTATCTATAGATGATATGAAGCTTTCTTATGTCTAGTAGTTAGCTCTACCATTGGAGATGCCCTTAGATGAAGGTAGAGCGGAAGAAGCGAGCAACTCGATCATGCATAGATCCACGCGATGACCTCGGGCTTAGGGACGTCACCTGGTCGGGATGGGATCTAGGGCTGGGGGACGATACAAAGATATGTATAGGACTCGGTGCAAAAGCAATTTGCTTGGCTTTACACCCATCCTAGGATATCATTTTTAATTTCTAACACATCTGTTGAACAAGCTGCTACACATTGAGTGCATCCTATACATGTATTATAAATTTTTTACGGAATGTAATTTTTGGTTTTAACAATCATAATTATATGAATTGTACATACTTTGGGCGATGTCGAGTTCGAGGGTGACGAGGTGTTGCAAAATATTAGTGTATTTCATACTTTTTTATCAATTAAAACTTTTTAGTTAAATTGGTCGATACATATAGCTTAATAGGTCAAGCTCCAACGAGTTCTCGTTAGGCAGTGATTGTTGCATCGTTTTCGATGCACGGGTTGTGGAAGAGAGCTTTTTGGAGGGAGGGGTAAAGTTTGTAGGAAGAATTTAGAGATGGTACTATTGGGGTTGACGATGATAGTTGGTAGTGTCGCTTGTGTAGCTGTGTTTTCTCCTTTCATGGCCGAGGCAATTTTGTGCACATCCTTTTTAATTTTTTGGTATTGATTTCTAATCATTCTTGTGGGTTCGGCTCGAGGATGGCAGTCTAGTAGTGCCCACCACTCGGTGTCCTTGTCTTCAACGTAGGCACCGACGTGATGAGAAGGGAAAGCTTATTTAGATGCTTAGTGCTAGGGTCTTTGTAGGCCTTACTTGTATATTTTTAATTTTTAAGATGTAGGACTTATGTGATTTTTTAAAAGAAGGGTCTAGTTGATAGATGTATGAAAGATAGGAGTGAAGGGTGTTTTTCAGGTACCGACAACTAAATTCATGGTTCGATTCCCAACAGACATTAAGTTCATACGAAATTCATAAGAGACACTTGATTCGCAAAATTTTCGATTTCATGACAATTTAACCATTTTCCATTATTTCTCCACATTATACTTTTGTTTTATTGATTTTCCCGTTAAAATGATGGAATGCCCACGTCCTCGTCTTCTATGGTCGAGGCGGCTTCGAGCGCATTCTCTTTATCTTTCTGGTGTTGATATGTAAATCCGCCGGTTCTTGTTGGTGATGCTTGCTGCTCGGGGTCGTTGTCTTCAACGCCAGTGCCGTCGTGGTTAGAAGGGATAGCTTATGTAGATGCTTAGCGTTAGGGCCTCTTAATGGCTTGCTTGTAATTTTTATTTTGAAGGAGGGTCCGGTTGTTAGATGTGTGAAAAAAGATAGGAGCAAAGGGTGTTTTTCGGTAAATTTCGTTTGCTGACATCCAATTTGTGGCCTTCATTCAGCTCGCACGAAATTCCTAAGAGACACTCGGTTCATAAATTTTTTGATTTCATAATATTTTAATTATTTTCCATTGTTTTTTCCCTCATTTTACTTTTGTTTTATTGTCTTTTTCGTTGAAATAACAAAATGCCCCTGTGTTCATCGTCTTCCTCACTGCATCATCCAACTTCTCCTCGGTCACTATCCAGCCATCTTCCTTGCGACCACCTCTTCCTCCTCCTCCAACTGCCCTGCGCCTAGTCACGCCGTCTTCAGGTTTTGTGTGCTCCTCCCACGACCTAGGAGGAGGGCGGCAGCTCCGGATCCTGCGACGTCGACGAGCCTTCTCAGCTACCTCATTGCCACTCGCATTCTTGGCTACTTCGTAGCCGTCTTCGCCTTTCTCACCTTTGGTCGCCGCCACCTCCTCCTTTGGCTGACCCGTGCCCAGCCATGACATCTTCTGTCGTCCTACGCTCTAGCAACCTAGGAGGACGGCGATTCCAGATCTGGTGAGGTTCGTGCGCCTCCTCAGTTACCTCGTCATCACACACCTCTTGCCCACCTCATTGCCATGTTCGTCTTCCTCGCCGCCGGTCGGTATCATGGCTGTATAGGCGGAGGGGAGAGATATGAGCGAGGAGAGGTGGAGGAAGTGGGCCGATTGCGAGGGTGAGCTCCATTGTAGAGTAGACAAGGGTCATTGCTTGTTAGGATGGGAACAACGCCGCCGCCATCGGTGGTATAGTGGAAAAATAAGTCAGGTATTTCTATCATTTCAACGGAGAAAACAAAAAATAAATTAAAATAAGTAAAAATGCTGAAAAAAAAATCAAAATATATTGAAATCAAAACATTTGCGAACCGAAATTTCTTTCCGTAATTTGGTGCGAACAAAAATTGGCGTGGTTTTTGATGGTGGTGGTTCCTTCCCTTCCCTTCCCGCTCGGCTGGCATTCGAATCCGCATCTCATCCGCCGCCTCCTCCTGATGGCCTCGCCGCCGCCGCCGCCGCCGCGCCGCCTCCTCGCCGGATCCGGTCAGGCCTCCCTCCTCTCCTAATCCACTACTTACCTGGGCTTTGCCGTGGTTCGCCTAGCTAGGGTTCTTCCGACATTGCCGCCTTGGTTCGCGCCTTCTCTCCTTGGGGAAATGCCGGCGGCTTCATCCTTCCACCACTTCATATCCCAATCGATCCAATTCGTGTGATTAGTTCATGTCATTGGGATGCTCCTCACCCCCTTCGATTTTTTCACACCAGCTAATGTGGGCGGCGCAGGCGACAAGGAGAATTTCTGTCAATTTCGAGAAGAAATGGCGCGGCAAGAGGGGCCTCCTCCCTCTGCAAGGCGGAGGAAGCAGCCGGGGGCTGGGGGTTTCAACCTGAGGAAAAGCATCGCATGGAATCCCGCGTTCTTCACCGAGGAAGGTAGCTTCACCCACTCATTCGCGACCCTCTCCATACATACCGGCGGATCAACAGATTCCATGAAACGGGATGGAATTCACAGGTGTTTTGGATAATTCGGAGCTCTCCATGCTCAGTGGCTCCCAAGTGAAGGCAGGCGGGAGCTCTGGCTCAGGGCTTGGCACCACGGTTTCCCCATCGTGCAGGTTTGCGAGATCTGGCAGCACATCTGTACTCAAGGAGGTCGCCGAGAACGCTCGCGGCAAATTTCGGAGCACAGAAAGCAAGGGGAGGAAGCTGTTTCCTTCTGCAAAAGCTCCTGAGCACGATGAACGGAAAAAACCTGCTGTGAGCTCATCACTTGGT
Organism: Raddia distichophylla; assembly: GCA_005191435.1. Classification (NCBI taxonomy): domain Eukaryota; kingdom Viridiplantae; phylum Streptophyta; class Magnoliopsida; order Poales; family Poaceae; genus Raddia; species Raddia distichophylla. The sequence goes on from SPJY01001434.1 coordinate 1,535,599, forward strand.
GCATCATTTGCTTATTGTATTCGGTAGCCAAATTAATAAACATCATTCAATAACGTTGCTCTTTTCTGCCAATTGCAGGGGACACATGATAAAAGATCAGCAAAGCCTAAGGACATGCAAAAGTGCATGCCACCACGACCACCAGCAGGATATTCATATCCTTGTGAAGTAGGAGATGATTATACAGCCATTGAATTTTTTCTTAAAAGCAGGGTTAAAATTATCTTCTATATTGTTGTCGCACAAGCTTAAGTGTTAGTACCTACAAATGCTGTTTGTTAATCTTTAACTTAATTATACGCAGAAGAAGCTGCCAAGCACAAGTGCTACAGCTCAGGTGTCAAGAGTACCAAAGAAGTCTCAACCTTCTCTTCCTATGGTCCCTAGAAGTACCTCATCTGCGACAGCTGCTTCCAAATCAAACAAAAAATTAGCTCTAGGTAATCCTATGTTTATGGTTTCTCTAAAGAAGCTAAGCTTCCTATCAAGTCAGATAATTCTTTAATTAACCTCCCAGGCTCTCAGTGGCATTAGTAATTAGTCCGTTATATAACTTAGCTTTTGGCACCATTTTATGTAATTGCTAACTATCTAAGTGCACTACTGTTTTCCAGTTAAGAATAAGACAGAGCACACACGGAGAGTAGAGGGACTCACACTTACATCCAAGATCAAGCCTACATCTGTGACTACATCTTCTAAACCTAATACAGAGAAGGATGTGGTGAGTGCTTGCAATACTGACCATAAACAAGGAATAATTCTTAATACAACACTGATATTTTTGAAGCAATATCATTCCTATCATTGGTGTTTCCTCACTTCCTTTTATACAACTGAAGATCTGAAACCATGCCTAATATGCTACTGTACATGTTGGAAAACTATGGAAATCTGAAACTGAAACCTGAAAACTAAATGAAGGGGATATTTAAAACCTGTGTCTCAATTTGATATTCTATACTTGGCATATCTGAATTTTAGATTTTCAAACCTCGTCTTTTAAAGTTTTCAACTACCTCAAATCTTGTAATAAAAACTGAAGTCTTTTGTACAATATATGATTAAGTTTACCTTAGCCGCTTTTGTTCTTTGAAAATCATTACCAATCATATTGTCGTCTGGCAACATTAAAATCTACTGGTACTCAAAGAACAAACTCAGTGGCTTCCCTTTAATAAATTCAGTTTGTTGGATGATAAGGATTGCATCTCCATTTGGAAAATTTTCCGGCCTCATTTTTTCTTGCAGCATTCAATAATGTTCCTAAATATACTTGTTTACTTGTTCAGGTGTCTGCTGTTACTGCTATCCGTGAAGAAGACAATGATTCTGGGAAATGCAGTTCTTTTCCACCATCACAAACAAGCCCCTCTAGATCTGTTGGTATGCCCACGTCAACTCTTGCTAAGCCGTCAGCACTTCGGATGCCTTCACCTTCAGTTGGTTTTTTTGCTCAGGTAGTCTATTACACTCTTCTGTACCTACCACCTGCAGTGATAGTTTTACTTCTACATTTCTTGGAATGCACCTTGAAAGGATCGAATAGGGCTAGGGGGGGTTGTGAATAAGCAACTTTGAACTTTTTCTTAGTTGATGTTGTTAATCAAATTAAAAGTGACCCAAGCTACTTTAGCGGCAAAATAAAGAACAACAACAACAAGCAAAACAAGTGTGGAAACTAAAACGAAAATGTAAATGCATTAAGTAGATGGGACAAGGTGATTTTTTTCGAGGTTCGGAGCCAAGCTCCTACTTCCCGTTGAGGCTTGCCCTTTCACTCAAGGACTGGCTCCCTCTCGAGCTACGTATCTTGTCTCCACTCGTGGTAGTTGTTTGTCACTCCGACAAGATGGACTCCAACACCTTGTACACCGGCTTGAGGACTCTCACAAACAGCAAGGCAAGCTCCTCAAGCCGACTCCACCAACTATCTTGAAGGCAAGACCTCCAAGAGTAATAAGCTCCAAATGGCCTTGATCACACCGGATCAAACATCTCGCATAATGCACACCGTCAGAGAGAAGATGCTCTAGCTCATGGGAAGCCCAAAACCTCACCTAGCCAGTCCCAATACCCCTATTTATAACCTCGTCGAGCAAAACTAGTTGTTGGAGAAAGAGATCCTCTAAAAACTAGCAGTTATGGCTCCTTCAGACACTATCTGGAAGCCACCGGACAGAGTTTGGTGGAGTAACAACACACAGGTCCGGAGAAACCGGACCGCATTTGATGGCGCCAACCCCGGAAAGCACAACTTCACCGGACACTGTTTGGCGAAGGACCAAACCCTAGGTTCGGAGCCACCCAGACACCATCCGGTGGTATCCGGTACCTCAGACATCCACTGACAAGTTGGTTTATGACATCTATCTTTGAGTTACAAATAGATGGGTGATTTCATGATATGTTCTCTCTTGCATACAACCAAGCTTTGTGAATAAATTCCCTACAAATTTATGGAAAAATGAAGGTACCTCATACATGTGATTCATTGCTTGACTCGTTGTTGCAGGGAAAGGCTCATGTGTCACATGCTGATACTGCTCAAAGAGATGCAGAGAGGAGCATTACTGGAAATGCTTCATCGCTTGCAAAACCTCCTCAGAAAAATGCAGAGAAGTGCTTTACTGCAAATACTTCAACACTTGTAAAACCGCCCAGATGTAAGCAGCCTGGGGATCTAAAAAGCAAGCTCTGTGCAAGTAAGCAGCTGCCAACCAATTACTCTGCTGCTTTGGATCTTCCGGTGCAATCCTTAACCAGTGAGAGCACTCTTAACACCTTGGCCTCTTCAGCTCCTTGTATAGAGCATGCTAATGTGTGTTCTGCAAAGGAATCTCTGTCAAGAGATATAGAGGCACACTCATCGAATTCCGGAGATACAGATAATCAAGAAATGCCAGGGGCCAGTTGCTTGTTGGCTGAAAATGGACTTACTATACAGTCATTTAGTTCAGAGAAGAATGATGGTGACAGGAATGGATTGCCAAACGCCTACAACGACGAATTACATGCACAAGCCATTGACCCTACTGAGGATTCCCATTCTCTTAAAGCTAATTGTTCCTCAACCATTGAGCCTGTTGAGAATTCCTGCTCCCTTAAATCCATTTGCCCCTCAACCAAACCTATCATGGGGAGAACACTATCATCTTCTTGCATTCCTTCTCAAATGTGCACCCCTAATGATTTTGATTATCAAGGTAAACCAGAAAACTGTTCCAGTGCAACAATTGGCTTGGAAAATTCTCTTGGAGAGACAGCAGCTGCAGTTTCTTTGTCAGAAGGAAACAACTACACTCCAATTCCTGACTCCTTGCAAGATTTTGATTCGTGCTATCAACAGAATACTGAATGTTCTACTCTAAAGAAATCAATGGAATCTGCAACCTGTGTAGATAAGGTGATACGGTGTGGTAGTTCAGGTGACACAAAAACAACTTTGGCAAACAGCAAATTTGTCATGGATTATTCTTTGTGCAAGGAAGCTCAACCTACATCATCAGAAGGACCAAGTATTGATGGTGGAAAGGAGCCTAACACAGGTAGCTCATTCATAGTAAAGGAAGCTCAGTTGTTACATGTAGTTCGTGAGTTTGACCATAACTATAGGAGCTCAGAATGTTCTCCAATTCAACTGGCCACACCTTTGCCTTGTGTGGATCAGGAGGCACGGACTACTGATTTAAAGGCAGTTACATTTGACAAGACAGAATTGTACGATTCTCTGACAGAGGAACATGAATCTATTTTATTGGAAGAAAAAAATACTGAAGACGACAATATGGAGCTTGACACAAATGAGTTGTCAGAGGACGCTTCTCCTTCACATATAGAGTATGGCAGCATCAAATATTGAAATGTATAAAATTAATTGCCTTCCATTGTGTAGTGCACCGATAGTGTTTCTCTTATCTTTTGCAGACAGGATAAGGCAGTGGACAAATCTAGGACAAACACTATCCATAAAAATAGTCTAAAGCACCTGGAACCATTTACGGAAGAATGGCTAGCTGTAATGGAGGCTTGTGGGGAGGTCAGTATACTTGACATTAGTGAATCATTTAGATGAGTAAATTGTTTTTGGCCCTGACTTTTGTATGAAACAAATAACAGCTAAAAGTGAACCATACCTTATTCAGATGTAATATACAATATTTCGCTGGAAAAATGATATCGTCTATATACTAGTTACTACTATGTTAATGTCGACATAATTCTGCAGTACCAAAGGAAAGCCAGCTCTTGAGTCATTTATTCTTCTCTTTGTATGTTAACAGTTGCATGCATCCTGGTATTGTACTATTGTGCATCCTGTTAAAAAAAAAATTCTGCTGACGCATCCTGTTAAATCCTAATCCATTCTCTTGGCATGTTAGCAGTAGCAGATTTAACTGTTGCATTGGCACATTTCATTGGGTATATTTGTGCAGCAATGCAGAGTGTCCAAAACAAGTGCTTGATCAATAATCTATTGGAGCTAATCTAATATGAGCACAAAAATCGCCTGGTTTTTTTTGTTATTTTAACCAAACATAGAATCATCTTACTACTGCTGGCTCATCCTCTCTACCCTGAGTCCCTGGTGGAGAAACAGTGTATTATGGGCTATAACTTGCTGTTGCCAGTTCTATTTTTGAATGTTACCGTGCTTAGTTGAGGCTTGATCCTGAAGTGTGAATATATACTGACAGGAGGTTTTGGAACAGAAGAGTGGTGCTGTGCAAAATTCTCCTACCGAGAAAGTTGCTCCAGAACCTAGCCCGTGGTCACCGGTACGCTCCTATGCAACTGCAAATTAATTTGGTACACGTACTGAATGCATGCATGAAGTGGTGGTTTTTTTAGGTCATAGGGAATGCTTCATGTGTCCGATCTTGAGTTGCATGTGTATATATATTTTTTGACTCGAGATCAGTAGATTCAGTGATGACCCATGATAGACATGTGTGGTTCCTCAGTATGTAATGCAGCAAACTTTGATGTGTGCGTGCTGCGTGCAGGTTAAACGGAAAGCTCAAGACGTGGGTCCATTCGACTGTACCAAGTACTCCAAGAGCGTACGAACATCTTCTTCCCCATGACCTGAGCTGCAGCTGACTCACATCGATCTAATACTCCGTATATGTATACGCCCCATCATTCTTTTTATAATTGCCGTGTAAAACAACTCATGTATGTAGCATTTCATTTCATTTGGAACATACTCAACATCCCCCAGGGAAACAAACCCTTGGGAATAAAGAAAAGTGGCAATTCCTCCGGTATGGATTTGAAGGCAATGTTGGGAGCAAGCAATGATGGTTTCTTCAGGCGTCGTCGTGGTGGTCGTCGCCGCCGTCGTCGCCGTCGGGCGACCAGTGCCAGTCGCCGTCGTAGTAGGAGTTTGGGAGGCCGAGCCAGAACTTGAAGGCCTCGGCGGCGCGGGCGCGGTGGCGGCGGCGTTGGCGGCGCGCCTGGGAGGCGTGGCGGCTGGTGAACATGCGGGAGTGCAGCTCGACGTACATCTTCCTGTACCTGGCCTTGTCGGGCGCCACCCCCAGCGCCTCCATGCGCGCCACCACCTCCAGCGCCTTGCGGAAGAAGCCGCCGCGCACGCACGCCTCCGCCACCGCCTCCAGCAGCTCCGCGTCCGGCGCCACGCCGGACTCCTGCACCTCCGCCCACAGCACCAGCGCCTCCCCTGGCCGCCGCGCCGCCGCCACCGCCTTGGCCAGGCTGCCGTAGGTGGCCACGTCCGGCGCCACCCCGCGCGCCCTCATCTCCTCCACCGTCCGCTTCGCCGCCTCCAGCTGCCCCGCCCGGCCGTGCGCCTCCACCGCCATGTTCCACGCCGCCCTGTCCACCTCCACCCTCGGGTCCCTCTCCATCTCCTCCAGCACCGCCCTCGCCGCCCTCGCCTGCCCCGCCGCCGCCAGCGCCTTCATCACCGTCGTGTAGCTCGCCGCCGTGGGCGCGATCGCCCGCGCCCGCATCTCGCCGAACCACCCCAGCGCCCCCGCCGTGTCGTCCGCCGCCGCGCACCCGTCCATCACCGTGTTGAACGTCACCACGTCCGGCGCCATCGGCATCGCCTCCACCAGCTCCCTCGCCGCCGCCAGTAGCCGCTGCTGGCAGTACCCCTTCAGCAGCACGTTGTACGTCACGCGGCTCGCCGCCACCCCGTCTCCGGCCATCTCCTCGACCACGCGCCGCGCGCGCTCCACGTCCCCCGCCGCCACCAGCGCCGACACCACCGTTGTGTACGCCACCTGGTCCGGCAGGCTCGCCGCCCTCGTCTCCCCTTCTCGCCGCATCGCCCGCAGCGTCGCCACCACGTCCTCCACCCGCCCGGCCTTCATGTACCCCTTCATCAGCGTCGTGTACACCCTCGCGCTCGGCTGCGGCGGCGGCGGCATCGTCCTCCCCAGCACCGGCGGCTGCTCCGCCCCGCCCACGATGTCCTCCAGGACGGCGTTGCCGCCGCCGCTGCCCGCGTCGGCGTCAGGTGCCGGGGCTGACCTCAGCAGCGCGCAGAGGTCGCGGCGGCCGTCGCGCATGGCCTGCACGATGGCCTCGGCGGTGGGGATGTCGCCGAAGCCGACGTAGGCGGCGACGAGGGAGTGGAAGGTGGTGGCGCAGGGGGCGAGGTCGGCGGCGAGGATGCGCTCCAGGACTCGCGCCACCAGGTCCTTGCGCCCAGCGCGCGCGCACATCTTGATCACGATGTTGTAGGTGACGGCGTCGGGCGCCGCCCACCGCCGCATCTCGTCGAACAGCTGCCGGAAGCGGGCCGGGTCGCCGGCGTCGGCGCAGGCGCTGAGCGCGGCGTTGAAGGCGGCCGTGTCGGGGAGCGAGGCGTGGTCGGCGGGGGCGCGGCGGAGGTGGTGGAGGACGGCGTCGAAGAGGCGGAGCGCGCGGGCGGGGCGGAGGCGGGAGACGGCGGCGGTGTAGGCTCGGCGGTCGGGGAGGAGGCCGCGGCGCAGCATGGAGAGGAGGAGGGAGTGGGCGAGGCGGCCGTCGCCGGAGCGGGCGGCGGCGGAGGCGGCGAGGGAGAGGGAGTTGGCGTCGAGCAGGGCCAGGGCGCGGTTGCCGCGGAGGCGCTGGAGGAGGCGGCCGGCGCGGGAGAAATCATCGCCGGCGCTGCCCACCTTGTAGGAGAGCTGGGCGAGGAGGCGGGAGGCGGAGGTGGAGGACTCGGGGAGGGAGGGCGTGCAGGAGAAGAGGCGGTAGGCGGCGTCGGTGTCGCCGGCGCGGAGGAGAGCCACCAGAGCGGCGTCGGCGTCGTCTCCATGCTCATGCTCAAGGCCGCCGCCGCCGACTGGGGTGGAGGTGGAGGCGAGAGAAACGGCGGGGGGCAGCAGGAGGTGGGTGCGGGAGGGCGAGCATGAGGAGGACCTGACGAGGGGGCAGAGCAGTGACGGCGTCGGGGCGCCGGCGAGGTGGGAGTGCGGCTGCACCGCCATCACAGCTCGAGCTCGTGCCCGCTGTGCCTGAGCTGTGAGTGTCCACGAAGAAGAGGAGGAGGAAGAGGATGACGCCGACGTGTCAAGCCGTGAGCGAAGACAAAGAGTTGCTCACGTGGATGGATCCGAGCCTTTCGTAATAATTTCTTGGGGCAATTGTGTTCTTGCCCCTATTCTAGAGTCTAATTATGAATTTGCCCCTATTTTTCTTACTTTGTGATTTTGCCCTTGATTTTTGAGAATGAAGCTACAGTTTGCCCTCACTCCGTTACAATAGCTAACGGTGTTAACTCAAGTGCTAATTTAATTGTGATTTTATCCTTGATTTTCATACTTTGTGAATTTGCCCTCGAGTTTGGGAAACAAAATCGTCGTTTGCCCCTAATGTTAATACTCCATTAGTGCTAGCTAGATTAATCAATTCAAAAAATAAAACAATAGACTCCAGACTAAAGGATTGAAACACCCTCATACTGTTTTTATATAATCGGCTCAATACGAAACGTGCGACGGTTTGTAATCTAGAGAGCGACTAGGCGGCCTCGTTCTGACGCGGCCAAGGATTTAAGGACACAGGGCGTCCTCGACGGGCAGGTGAGCAAAATATCCATCTTTGCATGCGGCATCGGCGTACGGTGTGTCGGTGGCCATAGTGTAGATCTTGATATCCGAGCATTTAGTGATCCTTCCCTATCATCAAATTCAATATAACTTCTACCAAAATATTGTCAAAATGCGATTTTCAAATCATCAATATTTGAGTTGAAATAGAGGTAAAAACACAAAGTACTAATAAAATTAGGGGCAAATTCATAAGGGTATAGATGTCTTTTTACAACTGAGTTAACACCGTTAACTACTGTAAACGGAATGAGGGCAAATTATAGCTTTGTTTTTAAAAATTAAGGGCAAAATCACAAAGTGGAAAAAGTAAGGGTAAAATCACAATTAGATTCCAAAACAGGGGCAAGAACACAATTGTTCCTAATTCGTCTCCCCCATTTTACTACAATCATTCAATTTTCTTAATTTACATATAATCGCATTCTAATTGCGGTAAAAAAACAATACTCTTTTTCTCTCATTTCAGGAGAACGTTTACATTCATTTTAATCTTTAGGAATAAGTCCATTTTAGGTACATAAACTATCGCGAAGGTCCAGAAAACCCCCTAAACTATGATTTGGTCTACTATTCCCCCCTGAACTTTCAAAACCGGCTCAAAACACATCAAATCCGGTTTTGCTCGGCGGTTTTGCTGATGTGGCGCCACGTAAGCATGGTTTTGTTGGTGTGGCGCCACGTATCGCTGATTTGGCTGCCACGTATTTCTTTTTTTTTATTTCTCCTCTCTCTCTCTCCATTCTCTCTCTCTTTCTTTTCTCCTGCGCTGTCGGCTTGTCTTCTTCCCCGGAGCCCTCTTTTCCACTCGTCGCCTTCGCTGTGGGTCCCGCCGCTGTACCCTTGCCGGCGTGGCGTCCGGGCCACGCCGACCCCCACGTTGTCGCCGAGCGCCGCCGCGCCCTATAAAGCCGGCGCCACCCGTAGCTCTCCTTACCCCTCTGTCCGGCCGTTGCCGTGGTCGTTGCCGCCGTGGGCGTCGCCTCAGGTAAGCCACGGTGAGCCCTCTCTACCGAGCCGTTAAGCGAGAGAGAGAGAATGGAGAAAGAGAGAGGAGAAATAAAAAAGAAAAAGAAATACGTGGCAGCCAAATCAGCGATACGTGGTGCCACATCAAAAAAACCACGCTTACGTGGCGCCACATCAGCAAAACCGCGAGCAAAACCGGATTTGATGTGTTTTGAGCCGGTTTTGAAAGTTCAGGGGCAATAGTGGACCAAATCATAGTTTAGGGGGTTTTCTGGACCTTCGCGATAGTTTGTGTACCTAAAATGGACTTATTCCTGATCTTTATAATATAAATAATGGCGAGCACTAGGGTCCGGACGTCCGGACCTGCTGACGTCAGCATGACGTCATCGCGTAACCTGCGCGAAAACCTGGAAAATAACGATAGAAACCTGATGAACCGTTGCAACCTGAGGACGAAACTTGAGATTTAAGAATGTTTTCGAGAGTTAGAACCAAGTTTCGATAGTACAAATTCAAGTTTCGGTAAGCAATATCCAAAGTTTCAATAGGCAAAACTTAAGTTTCAGCACAAAAAAGCAAAGTTTTCAAAAAATCGTGAAACCTCAGGTTTCGTGCAACCTGACGATGAAACCTGAGGTTTCAGAAAGCGTCTCGAGAGTAAGACCCAAGTTTCAATAGTGCAAAGTATAAGTTTCGGTAGGCAAAGATCCAAGTTTCATTAGTCAGAACTTAAGTTTCAGTAGACAAAAAAGGACATTTTCATAAGCCGAAGTTTCATATGTACAACTCCAAGTTTCGAGCACAAAAATCCTATGTTTCCACGGACAAACCTCAGGTTTCAAGCATAAAATCCTATGACCTTCTTTCCCAAATCCGGCGAGCCCATGACCTTTGCTCGCCGGATCCGACGATGTGACGGCAAGCTTCACACCCTCTGTGCCCCCCCCCCCAGATGTGGTCACTGGCCCCCCAGATCCGGCGAGCATGGCGAAGGAGGAGGTCCCTGGCGACGCCCCGCACGTGAGGATGGGGGGAGTAAGGGGCAGCTCCAGCCGACGCGTGAGAAAGGGAGCAGCGGGGATGGTTCCGGCGTCCTTCCCGACGGCGAGGAGGAGGAGGAGCGCAGGCGGCGTCCCCCCGGAGGCCAGGAGGAGGCGCGCAGGCGGCGTCTCCCCAGCGGCGAGGAGGAGGAGGCGCACAGGCGGTGCTCCCCGGCGGCGAGGAGGAGGCGGATGCGGGGGAGGCGTGCGGAGAGGAGGGGCGTGCGAGGAGGAGGCGAGGAGGAGGCACAGGCGGAGTGAGTGAGAGAGGAGTCCGGACGGATGGACGGACGTCCGTCATAAAGTGTTTTCGATAATATAATTACCTCTAGTATTTCAAAATTTCACCTTCAGTATGCCATTTTTTTTGAATCCCATAGAAAATTTTCTCATACGTATCACCCTTGTTTAAATCGATACGTATCACCCTTGTTTGAATGTCTCCTTGTGTTTCAAATTCAATCCATTATAGATCTAATCGGTTATAGAGGCTGTGTACATCTCACGATGTAGAGGCCTGGATTTTATTCCCTTATCTAAAAAAAAAGATCTAATCGGTTACTTAAAGCTAACTATATCTTTTTTCTTATCGATTACAGGATTAAATAGGATGGTACAGGCTTCTAAACCCTGATTCCAGTGCTGACAGGGATCCTATGTCACCCGCGTCACTACACTTAGCACGTTCGGACCCAAGCCGCTGGACTGTAGTACAGTCGCAAGCTCAACCCTGCACCTGCACGTTTGGACCCAAGTGGCTGGACTGCAGTATAGTCGCAAGCTCAACCCTAACCTTCTAGATCTCTTGGCCCTTGGGTCACCCTTCTCCAAAAAGCTAGCTCGATGCAGGGTGCTCCCTCAACCTTTTAAAACATGTTAAAGCCATTATAAATTATGATGCGAAACTATTAATTCCCAATAGTCCTTCTTACACGCCGAGTCAAGATTGTGCAGAAACTACCTGGATCACCTGGCTTTAATTCGATACCATTTGTTAGCCGGGCCGCTACGCTTAGCTCGTTGGGACCCAAGATTGTACAGTCGGAGGCCCAACCCGAGGCAGTCGTCGAAGGTCCTGCTTGAATTTGTTTTTGGTAAATAATTGCCGTCGACAATTTAACAGCAAGACCAGCAATGAAATAAATGTCAATAATCGATGTTCTGCTTGAATTTGTTTTTTTTTTTGGTAATTACCATCGATCTGGCAGGAGGAACATTAACCCTTGTCCTGGCAGCTAGCTAGGCAAGTAATTTTGAAAACACAAGACAGGAGATGGTGAAGTACTCTATTAGGCGGGAAGGGAAATGAACAGGTAGCTAGGGAGCGAAATCTAATGAAGAAAAGCAGCGGAGCAGCAGTAAGCGAACATAAAGTACAGGCCGGATGGTTGATTAATTCTGTGCTTAATTCCTCTCGTTGGTTGCTGCTCCAGTCTGCAGGTTGAATTAATTAAGATGGGTTGATCAATCACATGAGGGAGGTGAGGCCCTGCCATGAGTTTGGGTTTGGGTTTGCAGTGCCACCTTCAGGTGCAGCTCCATTGTTCCAGTAGCAGTTGCCTGCAGCTGCAGCTGATCCATTGTCCACGTCCATCATGGTCACCGTGCCCACCTGCTGCGGCGGCCACTGCATCAGCTTCACGCCGCCGCCGCCCAGCTGCCCGCTTGCATCCATGGCGCCGCCACCGCTCACCCCGAGCCCGTGCTGCTGCTGGTGCTGGTGCAGTATGAGGTTGTGGGCAAATGCCTGCTGCATCGGCGGCATCCCATTCCCAGCAGCGGCGTGGCCATACTGCTGCAGGTTGCTGCTCTGAAGCTGCATGCCATCGACCAGCTGCCCTCCTCCGCCTGTGGCTCTGAGCAGGCTGAGGAGCCTCGCCCTGGCGGCGGGAGGCAGTGCCGGGCTGGGGCTGGGGCTGGGCGGCGGCGCGGCGAGGGTGGCGTCTCGGGGGAGCTGGAAGCCGGTGGAGACGAAGGTGGGGAGGACGTTGGGGTAGGCGAGGCGGGGCTGGGGGTGCTTGGCGGCGGCGATGGCCTTGCGGTGGTGGTTCTTGCGGGTGGCGCCGCCGACGGGGACGTTGCGGAGGGTGCCGCCCTGGGTCCAGTAGCGGCGGCAGTCCTTGCAGAAGTAGCGCGGCTGGGAGAGGGAGTAGTTGTTGTAGTAGCAGAACTTGGTGTTGGTGGCGTCGCACCGCGGGCACCGCAGCGACCTCTCCGCCGCCGGCCGCGGCTTCCGCTCCGCCGCCGCCGCCCGCTTCCGCCGCGCCCCCGCCGCCACCTCCTCCGCACCCATCACCACCTTCTGCAATGCATCCATACCATGCATATATATATGTACTTCTTATTACTGCAATTAATTAATTATACTTGATCATGCATGTATACCTACGTCTACGTACGTGCTTGGCCAAAACGAAAACGGGACTTCATTTCTTCTTTACATACCTACTTGATTAATTACCTATAATTCGAACCCCACGATATATCTGAGCTACATGATCAAAACAATATCTTTTCTATATGTAAGAGGTGTGTGTACGTCCTGACTACGTACGTACGTGTGTGATCGATGCAGATATGTCCATGTAAGAGCTGTGCTCATGAATGTGCCAACACATTTAGACATGCACACACACACAAAGGGGTCATATATATATTGTTGCAACACATGCAGCACATTTCATCATCGTCGTCGTCATCATCATCACAAAAAAATCCAAAGAGCTAGGCATGCCATCCGTGATGTAGAGGTTGGCAGGAGTACGATACCTCCAAAATTCCAGAAAAGAAAAAACCGCTCCATTACGTCATATTAATTTCCCCAATTAATCATACGACTGACTCAAATTTTCGATCCGACACATGCATGCATATACATTTGAATCGAAGCATTAAGTACCCAAAACTGAATTTTTTTTGGAAGAACTAGTTTTCTTTTGGACTTACAATATAAAACCCATCTTATTTGGTGGCCTAGTTGAACGCGATTTAATTACTCCGAACACACCCGCCCATGCATGAATATTTACACAAACATATATACCAAGACTCTCTACATATGCAAGACATGCACCCTGCTAAACAGACATGCATCCAAATAACAAAAAAAAAAATGAGAGCATGAATTCAAGATATTAATTGGAGAGGCAGCCATGAGCAGTACCCAATAATCGATGAAAGCAAAGGCAAAGTAGAGTAGAGTGGAATTTGCATTTGCATGGATATATATATGTATGTATATCCACATATGGAAGTCGAGGCTTACCTGTTGAAGAGCAGCGCTGGCAGAGTTGTCCATGGAGTCAAGGCTAGCAAAGGCAGAGGCAAAGGCAGAGGCAAAGGCAAAGGCAAAATTAAACGATGAACACAAAATCAAAGATCAGAAGGAGAAGAAACAAGAAAGCGATGGAGAGATGAAGCGGCCGGAGAACAAAAGCAAAGATGACATATATGGAGAAGAAGATCATGGAACATACGTACTTAGCTGCAGGACGGATGGATGGCCGGCCAGGAAGCTAGACGAGCAGCGATGAGAGAGAGAGAGAGGGGTAGCGCCTAGCGCTGTGCTTTAATAATACTAGGAGAGAGTGTAGAGAGAGAGGGGATGCAGTTGCAGCATCACTGCATCAGCATGCATGCATGGTGTGAGCGAGCTAGGAGGGACTGGAGGCCATGTCCGTCCTGTACTGTGGTAGAACAAAACGGAAACGGAAACGGCCGGGCGGCCGGTGGAAACAGGCGGGGGCTTGCTTGCAGCTGCAGGCCTCCTCCTTCCATCATCCATCGCTTCAGTTGCCAACAGAAAAGAGGGAGACGACAAGCGGATTCATGGTAGCCCTCACTCCATCCTCTGCTCCCAAGGCAACAAAAACCCTCCCTCCTTTTGATGTGTCACAGCACCGCCGGGCTTGCGCTGCCAAAAATACATTGCCATCGACCGTCCCCAAATTTTTTATATTATCTATGCACCTACCTAGATTGATTGTTACTTACGATTAATCTCCATCTCTCTCCCTCTATACTAAAAGCTGCTCTATTTCAATGCAATTACATACGAGTAGTATACGGTGGAAGTACATCATTAGAGCATCCTCAGCAAAGTCCGCGTATCGCTGACAGTGATGTGCGGACTGGCGGACGGCAAATTCAAACGCCGACAGACGAGGGCGGGCGGGTGCGTGCGAGCATCATCATCTGATGGCGGCGCGTGATGTAGGACCTGCTGCGCATGCTCTTATATGCTCTCCGTTTATACTTTTGAGACATTGTAGCATCCTGGATTTTAATCACTAAAACAAATGCAATATAATTTGTACTTACTAACTAACGGATATAGAATAGTTCTATGTAATTCTTAAACTGCAAAAACTATTTTCCATTCTTTTAGTTTTCGCATAAACTTTAAATACAAACAAAACATAAAAATAATATCCTAAGTTTTATAGCAGTCCACAAATTTACTGAATGCAAATCAAAGAAGGATTTAGTTACATTAATTGTTAGCCACATCCTAGCTTCTGTGAGTCCTTTCTAGGAACGAACCTAGATCAGGTACTCGGTATTTATATGCACCAATACCACAAATAAAAACATCCGTCTTTTTTGAAAAAAACAAAGGCTAACCTCTTTGAACTTTTCATAAAGTTTTTCATAATATCAAAAAATTCCATAAATCTTGAGTTGGCTTAAAAGCATCTTGGTAATATAGGAAACAAGTGCAAGACGAGGGAATAATTGGTTTACAACATATATTCGAATAAAAATCAGCAACACTTGCAATTTTTTGGAAAACAAAACGTTAACTTCTTTGAACTTCCCATAAAAACTTCAAAAATATTTGAAAATTTCAGAAATCTATGGTTAACTTGAAAACATCTTGGCAATGTAGGAAACAAGTGCATATATAATGAGAATATAATTGGTCTAGAGCATGTATCCCAATAAAATTCAGCAACACTCTCCTTTTTCAAAAAACCAAAGGTAACCCCTTTGGACTTTCCATGAAATTTTCCAAAATATCCAAAAATTTAAAAATTGTAGGGTTGGCTTGAAAATATCTTTGTAATGTAGGAAACAAGTGCAAGATGAGTGAACAATTGGTTTACAGCATGTGTTCGAAGAAAATTCATCAACAGTCGCCTTTTTCGAAAAACCAAAGGCTAACCCCTTTGAACTTTCCACAAAAATTCCCAAAATGTTCAACAATTCCAGAATTCTAGGGTTGGACCGAAAACATCTTAGAAATGTAGGAAACAAGCGTGAAATGGGTGAATAATTGGTTTACAACATGTGTTCGACTAAAATTCAGCAACACTCGCCTTTTCGAAAAACCAAAGGCTCGTTGAAGCTGTTTATATAGGTTTTGGTGGCAATCCGAGTGAGATTTCAACTGCTGTTTTTAGCTTCTTCGACTTAAGAAAAGAACAAATCCTTTGGAATTTCCATGAAAATTTTCAAAATATAAAAAAACAGAAATATACGGTTGGCTTGAAAACATCTTGGTAATGTAGAAAACAAGTGCAAGATGAGGGTATAATTGGTTTAGAGCATGTATTCGAATAAATTCGGCAATGCTCACGTTTTTTAAACACCAAGAACTAGCCCCTTTGGACATTCCATGAAAATTTTTTAAATATCCAAAAAATCTAGAAATCTGTGGTTGGCTTGTAAACTTCTAGGCAATGTATGAAACAAGTACTACAAGATGAAGGAATAATTGGTTTACAACATGTATATGAATAAAATTCAGCCACACTCCCCTTTTTTGAAAAACCAAAGGCGGCCCTCTGAACTTTCCATGAAAATTTCCTAAATATCCAGAAATTCTAGCAATCTAGGATTTGCTTCAAAACATTTTGATAATGTAGGAAACAAGTGCAAGATAAGGAAAAACTGGTTTACATGATGTATTCAAATAAAATTTAGCAACATTCTTCTTTTTCGGAAAACAAAAGGCTAACACCTTTGGACATTCCATACAAATTTTCAAAATATCCAAAAATTCCAGAAATCTAGGGCTGGCTTGAAAACATCTTGGTAATATAGGATACAAGTGCATTATGAAGGAATAATTTGTTTACAACATGTATTTTAATAAGATTCTGCTACACTCCCCTCTTACGAAAAACCAAAGGCGTCTCTATTGACTTTCCATAAAAAATTCTAGAAAAATCCAGAAATCTAGGTTTTCTTGAAAACATCTTGGTAATGTATGAAACGAGTGCAAGATGAGGGTGTAACTAGCTTAGAGCATGTATTCGAATAAATTTTAGCAACACATGCATTTTTTTGAAAAACCAAAGGTTAACCCCTTTGGACTTTACATGAAAATTTCCAAAATATCAAAAAATTCCATAAAACTAGTGTTGACTTGAAAACATCTTGGTAATGTAGGAGACAAGTGCAATATGAAGGAATAGTCGGTTTATAACATGTATTCGAATAAAATTCAGCAGCACTCACTGTTTCTAAGAACCAAAGGCTAACCTCTATGGTCCTTGAAAATTTCCAAAATATCCAAAAATTACAAAAAACTAGGCTTGCCTTGAAACATTTTGGCAATGTAGGAAACAAATGCAAGATAAGGGAATAATTGGTTTGCAACATGTATTCGAATAAAATTCAGTGACACTCGTCCTTTTCGAAAATCGAAGGCTGGACCCTTTGGACTTTCCACGAAAATGTCCAAAATATACAGAAATTCAAAAATATAGGGATAGTTTGAAAACATCATGGTAATGTAGGAACAAGTGCAAGATGAGATAATAATCGGTCATTTATTCGAATAAAATTCAGAAACACTCAGCTCTTTCTGAAAAACTAAAGGCTAGGAATTCTGGACGGTCCATGAAAATTTTCAAAATATCCAAAAATTCCAAAAAAAAAACAACAAGGGTTGGATTGAAAACATGTTGGTAATGTATGAAATAAGTGCAAGACGAGGGAATAGATGGTTTAGAGCATCTAGTCGAATAAAATTTAGCAACACTCGCCTTTTTCCAAAAACCAAAGGCTAGCTCCTTTGGACTTTCCATGAAAATTTCCAAAATATCCAGAAATCAAGGGTTGGCTTGAAAACATCTTGGTAATGTAGAAAGCAAGTTCAATAATTGGTTTAGAGCATATATTCGTATAAATTCAGCAACACTCGCCTTTTTCAAATAACCAAAGGATAATAATCCCTTTGAACTTTCCATGAAAAATTTTGAAATATCCAAAAATTTTAGAAATATAGGGTTAACTTAAAAACATCTTGGTAATGTAGGAAACAAGTGCAAGATGAGAGAATAATTGGTTTAAAGCATGTATTCGAATAAAATTCAGCAACACTCGCCTTTTTTGAAAAACCAAAGTCTAACACCTTTGGACTTTCCATGGAAATTTTCAAAATATCCAAAAATTTTAGAATTCTATGGTTGGCATGAAAAGATGTTGTTAATGTAGGAAACAAGTGCAAGACGAGGGTATAATTGTTTTAGAGCATGTATTTGAATAAAATTTAGAAACACTCGCCTTTTTGAAAAAAAACAAAAGCTAACCCTTTTGAACTTTCCATTAAAATCCAAAATATCCAACAATTTTATAATTATAGGGTTGGCTTGAAATTATCTTTGAAATTATCTTCGAAATGTAGGAAACAAGAGCAACATGAGGGAACAATTGGTTTATAGCATGTATTCGAATAAAATTCAACAACACTCGCCTTTTTTTTTAAAAAAAAAGCAAAAGGATAACCCCTTTGGACTTTCCATGAAAACTTCCAAAAAATTGAAAAAAATAGAAATCTAGAGTTGGCTTGAAAACATATTGGTAATATAGGAAACAAGTGAAAGATGAGGATATAATTGGTTTAGAGCATATGTTCAAATAAAATTCAGCAACACTCTCCTTTTTCCGAAAAACCATAGGCTAACCCCCTTTGAATTTTCCATTAAAATTTCCAAAATATTAAAATACTTAAGAAATCTAGGGTTCGCTTGAAAATGTCTTGGTACTGTATGAAACAAGTGCAAGATGAGGGAATAATCGGTTTATAGCATGTTCGAATAAAATTGAAAGGCAAAATCTTTTGGATTTTTTCATGAAATTTTTCAAAATATCCAATTCTAGAAATCTACGGTTGGCTTGAGAACATCTTGCTAATGTAGGAAGCAAGTATAGGGTGAGGGAATAATTGGTTTACGACATGTATTCGAAAAAAATTCAGTAACACTCTTCTTTTTTGAAAAACCAAAGGCTAATCCCTTTGGATATTCCATGAAAATTTTTAAAACACCCCAAAATTCTAGAAATCTCAAAAATCTTGGTAATGTAGGAAACAAGTGCGAGGGTATATTTGGTTTAGAGCATGTATTTGAATAAAACTCAGCAACACTTGTATTTTTTAAAAAACCAAAGGCTAACCCTTTTGGACTTTACATGAAAATTTCAAAACAAAAATCCAAAAAAATAGAAAATATAGGGATGGCTTGAAAACATCTTAGTAGTGTAGTAAAAAAGTGCAAGATGAGGGAATAATTTGTTTACAATGTGTATTCGTATAAAATGCAGCAACACTCGCCTTTTTGAAAAACCAAACGCTAACCCCTCTAGACTTTCTAAGAAAATTTCCAAAATATCCGAAAATTTCAGAAATCTAGAGTTGGCTTGAAAATATCTTGGTAATGTAGGAAGCAAGTGCAAAATAAATGAATAATTTGTTTACGGTATGTATTCAAATAAAGTTCAGCAACACTTGTTAATATAAGAAACAAATGCAAGATGAGGGAATAACTGGTTTACAGCAGGTGTTCGAATAAAATTCAGTAACACTCGCTTTTTCAAAAACCAAAGACTTACCCCCTTCAAACTTTTCATGAAAATTTTTGAAATATCCAAAAATTCCTGAAATGAAGGTTAGACTTGATAACATATTGGTAATGTAGAAAGCAATTGCAGTAAAAAGTGGTTTTAACAGAGGCATTCGAATAAAATTGAGTAAAATTTTTCTTTTTCAAAAAACAAAGGTTAACCCCTTTGTACATTCCATGGAAATTTCTGAAATTTCTGAAAATTATAGAAATCTAGAGTTTACTTGAAAACATCTTAGTCATGTAGAAAACAAGTGCATCCTAAGGGAATAAGTGGTTTCACGACACGTATTCAAATAAAATCGAGCAACACACGCCTTTTTCGAAAAACCCAAGGCCTAACCCCTTTGGATTTTCCATGAAAATGTCCAAAAAATCCTGAAATCTACGGCTAGCTTGAAAACATCTTGCTCATGAAGTATACAAGTGCCACGTGAGGGAATAAGTGGTTTCACATAAGATATTTGAATAAATTTGAGCAACAATCGCCTTTTTCGAAAAACCCAAACGCTAACCTCTTTGAACTTTTCATGATAATATCCAAAATATCAAAAAAAATTCTAGAAATATAGGGTTGACTTGAAGACATCTTGTTAATGTAGGAAACAAGTGCAAGATGAGGGAATAATTGGTTTACATTAGGTATTCAATAATATTCAACCACACTCGCCTTTTTAAAAAAACCAAAGGTTTTTCCCTGTGGCCTTTCCATGAAAATTTTCAAAATATTCGGGAATTACATAAATCCAAGGGTTGGCTTGAAAACATCATTGTAATATAAAAAAGGTGCAGCTTAAGGGAATAAGTGGTTTCACAACAAGTATTCGATTAAAATTGAGCAATACTCACCTTTTCCAAAAAGAACCCCAATGGTTAACACCTTAAGACTTTTCATGAATTTCCAAAATATTCGAATGGGTTGGCTTGAAAACATATTGGTAATGTCGAAAACGAATGCAACCTGAAGGAATATGCCATTTTTAAATGGGTATTCGATGAAAACCTAGGAAAACTCATTGTTTAAAGAGTAAATTTCACCAGCGGTCCTTAAACTTGTCCCGAGGGCTTTTGGACCTATATGAAACTCCCATGCAAGTTCAGGGAGCCAGAAGTGCAATTTTGGACCTATATGAAACTCCCATGCAAGTTCAGGGAGCCAGAAGTGCAATTTAAGAGTACCGGGATCTAGATGAGAACTCGGGACAAGTTCAAGGACCGCTGGTGAAATTTACTCTTGTTTAAAAAAGACTAACCAATTTTGTCTTTCCATGAAAATTTCTAAAATATCCAAAATTCTTAAAATCAAGGATAGAATTGATAGCATCTTGGTCATGCTGAAAACAAGTGTGACCCGAGGAAAAAATGGTTTTACAACATGTATTACGAATAAAATTGAGCAACAATCCTCTTTTTCGAAATAAAAACCAAAGGCTAACCATTTTGCACTTTCCATGAAAAATTCTAAAAAAACCAAAAATTCTAGAAATCAAGGATAGAATTGAAAACATCTTGTTAATGTAGAAAGCAACCACAACTTAGGAGAAAAGACGATTTTACAATGTGTATTTGAATAAAAAAAACAAAGGCTAATCCATTTGAACTTTCCATGAAAATAACTAAAATATCTAACAAAATTCTAGAAATCTAGGGTTGATTTGAAAACATATTGATAATGTAGTCCAACCTGAGGGAATATGTGATTTTACTGCAATTATTCGATTATTATTGAGCAAAACTTACCGTTTTCGAAAAAACAAAAGCTAACACATTTGGACTTTCCACAAAAAATTGCAAAATATCAAAAAATTCTACAAATCTAGATTAGACTTGATAACATATTGATTATGTAGAGAGCAAGTACAACCCAAGTAAAAATTGGTTTTACAACAGAAAGAAGAATAAAGTTGAACAATCCTCATTTTTTTGAAAAAACCAAAGGCTATTCCCTTGGGACTTTTCATGAAAATCTTCAAAATATCTAAAATTTTTAGAAATTAAAGTTAGACCTGATAACATATTGGTAATGTACAAAATAACATTAACCTAGGGTAATATTGGTTTTCAACATGTATTCTTATAAAATTAAGCAGAATTCGTCTTTTTTAAAAAAAACAAATACCGACACCTTTGGACTTTCCATGAAAACTTTCAATATCCAAAAAAAAATCAAAAAATCAACATTAGACTTGATAACATATTGGTAATGTATAAAACAACCGAGACATGAGAGAAAAGCACTTTTACCATTGACATACTTATAAAATTGAGCAAAAATCACCCCTTTTTTTTTAAAAAAAAACAAAGGCTTACCCCCCTTTAAAGTTTACATGAATATTTTCAAAATATCTGAAAATTTCAGAAATCTAGCAATTACATGAAAACATTTTCGTAATGTAGGAAACAAGTGCAACATGAGGGAATGATTCGTTTACAGCAGGTATTTGTATACAAATTGAGTAACACTCGCCATTTCCAAAAAAAACCAAAGGTTAATGCCTTTAAACATTTCCATGAAATTACTAAAATGTGCAAAAATTTTAGAAATATAGGGTTAGCTTGAAAACATCTCGTTATAAGTGAAACTAGCAGCAAACAAATCAGATGTTAACAATGAAGATTAATATGATATTTATTCTTAGAAAAACACACGGGCTATTGGCCAGTAAATCGATCGACATCCGAGTATCCGACCAACACTGTCGTCTGAACCTAGCATAGAAAATGCTGGGCACAAGGCTGTCATGAATTATTATTATATATATTATGAACACGACTCTAAAGTACTCCCAACCTTCTTTAGTTCAGTTTCACACCCAAAAAATTGTCAATTGACCTAACTATAGACTAGCTTCGTACAGTCATTTCCTTCACCAAACCTCACAACAAAACATCAGTGGACGCCCACAACAAAACATCTAACTGGAACAAGTTGCATGAACCGAAGAGTACTACTCTTTGGTTTCTCAAAGCGAGAATAAAATAAATCAAATGCTATATGGTCTATATCTTCCCAGAGCCAGCTTCCATCGCATCTGCAAGCACAAATCACATTACCCGCAACTTCAATGGCCACCTCTTCATGGATGCATCTTACCATGACTTTGCCAAAAAAGAGCCCTTATAATCAAGCAAGAGAGCAACTGTCAGTAACCTGCTAGCGTGAGTTCGTGCCAGCACATACATCAACTTCCAGTACTCATGACATAAAAAAATGAAACTGATGGACGAAGGATAAGTTTTTCCCCAAGTCCTATCAAAGACTAACTTGTACTCCAAGCAAAGACTGCAGATAGAGACTTCAACAATTCATGAACAATGGATAGCAACAGAAAAACAAATGAATAGAATGGCTCAATGGCAATACACATACCTGGTGCTTCAAAGGGCTGGTTAAAAACCATGATCATATCAGTCCATTTGAATCCACTAACTTCTAAGTCATGTACTAGATCATAAGCACGACAATTAGACATCTGAGCCTGTGCAACCATTTACTTTCAGAACTTGAGACATGCCCAACTTAGATAGGGACAGGTCAAAGTAGTATCCTCCAAGACAATTACAGTCAAAAGGCTCTGTTATATAGATTATTTGAACCAAGCATGTGAAAGTTATTTGCTTCAGTCGGATATAACATCCTCGACATGGGAACATTATTCCCTAATCTCAAATCACTCCAGCCATTCCAGTGACCAATTGTATGTTGTGAGTTTCTATGTTGTTGGGGTGGCATCCGTGCATAAGAGGATAGAGAATCGTGGTTCTGTGGTAAAAGTCGGGATGTCATAAAATTATCATTCATAGGGTTGAATGAATCCTGGATATGGTTTGTAAATCTGAGATTTTGATGAGAGGGCATGTCCTGTTGCACAAGTAACTGAAGCATTAGGTCACTATTTGATGTCTGCAACTGCACTGGAAAAGTAGCATTTTTCAGGTCCAGCCCAGAATCACTAACTCAAGGCATCATCCCTTTTCCAACAGCCAATATAGCAGGATCAATAAATTCTGTGTCACCTGTGTGTCTAACTGACTGAGGTTGATAATGATTGATGCTGCTTCCCACAAGATTATCATGTAGCTGAGTTTCTGCCAAATAGCCCAAGTATAAGAAACTAAAGTGTTTATGAGAAGTAAACAAGATGAGATTAGACAAACCTGGGTATGTTGAGCCATACAACACCTGGTTAGACACATTCTGAGATGAAAACACAGTAGAAAATGCAGAGGAAAATCCAGGAGGGGGATTAGACCCATCCTGAGATGAAAATCCTGAAGAAAATTTAGGAAGGGGGCTCAACCCATCCTGAGATGGAAATTCAGAAGAAAATCCAGGAGGGTGATTCAGCCTGTCTTGAGATGAAAACCCAGAAGGAAATCCAGGAGGGGAGGCTCTTGAAGTTGCAGGGGCTGAAAATCCAGGAGGTGCAGATATTTTCGACCTTGAAGTGCCTGAGTACACAAATTTATCGTTAAGTATCCAACGGTTTACATCGGTTACTGAAACACTTAATGCGAACCCCCATTAACATGAGTTAAAAAAATTACATTTACAGTGCTCAATAAAAAAAGAAAAATTCCAAAATGTGGTGCACGAGCATTGAATTTCCTTTTATATGAAAGAAAAACACTCTCAGTTTTGTACAAATTGAAGATCAAAGATAAATATGAATACTTAATATACATTCAATTACAATACTAAGACACATCATTCTGCTCAGTGAAAAATAGAAGTCACAGGTATTGTTACTCACCAGTAGTTGCCATATCCGATATGGTAAGAGGATTGATCCTTGAAAAATCATTCTCTGGGGACTGGAATGCGGGGCCATTCTGATAAACATTTCCATGAGAATTCTGGGATGGCAAACTTAAATTCTGCTCATTACCACAGTTTTTGAAAGATGAATCAATGATGTTTCCTTGGCTATACTGTCTAGCAAATGAAAATCTAGACTCGTTACTGCTGGATTTTGATTTCCATGGGGGCATGTTGACAAACGCATCATTATTTTCAGATTCACTAAGCATCTTTGCAAAATTGTTAGCAGTTGAATAAGATTCGTCCCATGGATCAAACTCTAAAGACAATATATCAGAAATTATGCTGCTCTCATCCTTATTTACACTTGCAGCTGTTAGGCCCGCTGATCGGGTTTATTTCAGGCGCAAGCAGCGGGCGCAGGGGCTAGTCACAGCGACACCAGCGCCCCATGCAGATGCGTAGCTTAAGCTCTTCCTTATCTTCTTTTAGTCTTATCCTTAATGATTAGTTCAGCTGGTTGTTATTCTGTTAGTTAGTTCCCTTTTCTTAGCTCTATAGTTGATCTTGTAACCGTGCTTTATATGCCGGCTTTGAGGAAATAAAGAACTTAAGCTTTGAGAGAGTAAACCAGAGAATTAGGCGCTGCCGACGATAACCGGCCGGTGGCTCCGTCAGCCGCTATCATAGGGAAGTCTCGCCGTCAGGCGGAGCTGCCCTCGACCTCGCGCTCGGGCTTACGTCCGGGAACGAGGCTCTTTGATAGGGAACAGCTCTTCCCAGTGACCACCAAAACAATTAACAATCCATTATCACCCCCACCCCCACCCCCACCCACCCACATACCTATTGGAAGATGATATGGCAAAATTGATGATGTGGCAGCCACATCATCAATAAGTGTACATAAACCTTGGAACATAATTTGCACTAGTTTGGAAATTTGGAGGATAGGAAATAAACATTGAAGTGTAGGCAAAATTTAACTCCACTGAGTGTTAGGGACCAGATATTGACTTGTTCCTAAGAAATCCACAAGAGAGAATCTAACATTATGGTTTCAGATATTCCCTTTTTTAACCTTTTTATAATAACATAAATAGAGAAGGAAAAAACATGAAAATAGCACACAAACAAATGATATCATGTCAAGTTGAAACTCTCCATGATGTTTTCATCTTCCTCCACTCACTAGTGATGGGAGATTGGCCACTGGAGACGTATAAGTGACTGGAATTGGCAGTGAAGGGAATTCAAGTGAAGGTGCTGCTGATTTGCTGAGGCTATAGATATTAGATGCTGAGATAAAATTGCAGCACCAAGCATGGCGGGAGCCAGGAGAAATTGATGCTGAATTAGGCATTCCACATGCAGTCTATGCATGGGCATAAAGTGATGTTTGGGATAGTTCAAATTTCTTGCTCTGACGGACTCATAAAGGCAACTGAAGCTATCCAAAAGCAAAAAAAGGGATGAGACAGTTAACATAATAGAACTGTCGATACAACTGCTAAAGCCTAAAAACAACAAGAAAGACAAAGCATATTTTCAATTGCTTACTCTAACTGATTCAATGTTAGTATTTCTTTTTGAGTACATAAGAAAACTCAAGAATAATCGTTAGCAAATGAAAAGAGAGATCTATTAGTCCAATTGCATATCATCCACAGGTTGGTACCACAATGGATAGCAGTAAGTACATTCTACAGTCTAACCAGGTGCATAAAATACAAATACGAAGTGAAATTACACATTCTTGGAGGACTCAACTGGAAGAAAGGGCTCGAAGTACCGAATTTTTCTCTCGAACAATTCAGCCTCTTCAAGAGAGCAATCATCATAATTCTTGATATATAGCATGCTTGACTTAACGGTTTTCTTCATCATGTTGATAGCAACCAACCAAATTTCCTCATCACCATATGTTCCATCCTCCTTTATCAACACGAAGCTGACAACATCACAGTTGTCTAGGTTGAAAGTAGGATACATCAGCAGCTCACGTGGAAGATCGTCAAATTCAACAAGATCCCTAAGATCATCTGCTGTAGCAGCACTTTCTTTCTTCCAAACCATGCTACTCCCATAAGCTAGCCTCAGTGACCAGATGGTGACAACAAAACGATTTGGATAGGGATGATTTACAGGTCTGATAATGCCATTGGGTGAGGGAAGATCATCCGGGAGAACCTGTGCGAACTTTAAGACATCGCCACCAGCATCCTTGGTTGCGCCCAGGGCATTATGTGCCACCAGCCATCCTCTTCCGACCACATCCCGATTGATGCAAGGCTGCTTTACAGGCAATTCCAGAAATAGAATGTCAGAGCTTTCACGAGACACGTCGTAGAGCATGACGCCGGCAGTGTAATCCACCCAGCACAGGCAGGTCCCGAAGGGGACAACAGCGTCGGTGTCCCAGTACCACAAGATACGGTCCATGTCAAGGTCATCTCTGGGATGCACTGGGAAGATGCGCGGCAGCTTGAGCACCCACCGTTCGGAGACGGAAGGGTTGAACACGCGTAGCTCGGGCGGCGCGGTCTTCCCCCCAGTGACAGGAAACTGGAGCTCCGCCACAACGAAGTCCTCCACACCCCGGTGGATGATGCCGATGTCAAGAGATTCCATCCTGCGCGCCATCTCCTTCGAGAGGTGGAGGCCCTCGGCCTCGGCCCGGGCCTGCACCTCGTCGATGGTGCCGCCGAGAGGGGGGAGCAGGCGCAGAGACGGGCCGGCGGGGGTGTAGACCAAGTAGTCGATCATCGGGAAGGGGAGGCCGCCGCGCACGGGGACGGTGTAGTGCATCAGCAGGAGCACCGCACCGCCGTGGGCGGCGGCGGGGTCCAGCGGCTCGCCCTCCGCCGGGCCGTTCGCCCACCGCATGGAGAGGGTGGACGGCTGCGGCGGCTCATTGAAGCTGAGGCAGACGTCGAACGGGTCGCCACGGGAGTTGGTGATGGAGGCCGCGGTCGGATCGCCGGCGGGAAAGGAGTCGGCGTCGCGGCGCCTCACGAAGCGGTCGAGAATCATCCAGCCCGGGAACGGGAACGGGCGGCGATAAGCCATGACGGGCGGAGGACGGCGGGCGGCGGCGAGGGAGGGGAATTTTTCTAATCCAATCGAATCAATCCGCTTAGGATTCCCTTGTTTTGGTGCGGCCGCCACCCTTTTGTGGGCCTGGCCGAAAGCCGAGCCCGGCCCGGCTGCGGTTACCTAATCGTGCCCGTTTCGTGTTTAGGAAAAGAAAAAAAAAATCCCTATTTGCCACCGTCAAACTTCTTTATTTGTCACTACAAAATTTTGCCTTCTTCACTTAAAATTTTATTCCCTATATTTGTCATTTACTTGGCTTAAGTGTCGTTAATTTAGCAAAGAAAAGATGGTTTTGCCCTTGGTTTGAATAATATTTAATTTCAGCATAATTTCCTTATAATTTTCATGAAAACTACATTTTCATCGGAAATTACATTTTCGTTGGAAACATTAAAACAAAATCAAGTCCTGTCCAATCAAAATTTCCGATGAAAATATAATTCCATCAAAATTATCAAAAAATTATGCTGGAATTAAATATTATTTAAACCAAGGGCAAAATCGTCTTTTCCTTGCCAAATTAACGACATTTAACCTCCCAAGTGATGGGAGTTGCAAATAGGGCATAAAATTTTAAGTGGACGGCAAATAAGGAAGCCAAAATTTTCTAGTGGCAAATAACATCAGGAACTTCGTTAGTGGCAAATAAGGAATTCCCTCTTGGGAAAATTGCCCTCACATCATGTATGAGGGCAATTTCCCCTTCGTGTTTTGGTTCCGAGTCAGATTGGAGTTGCTTGGGCACATCCAACACCGGCGTGGCTTCTTCCTAGGACGACACGCGCTCACCGTCTCACCCAGACTGCCTCTCCAACCCCCAAGCCTCGTTCTTTTTCACATTGAGTAGAGTTAAATTTTAGAGAAATTCTTTGTAATATTGCAATAAAAATAAATTTCATTGTAATAGCTAATGTTATTACCACATTTATTAAAAATACTGTATTAACTATCTACCGTTGCGACAAAAAATAATTCACTGCTTTGGCTAAATATTATTGCAACGAAAATTGTAAAAGCGTTGCGATAATCCATCTTCCACCTTAACTTCTCTTTCTTTCTTTCCGTTGTTGTCGCCTCTATACGAATCCTATGTGATTGCAATAGGCACCGGACTTGGTGTAAGTGCAAGTGACCTTGTGTGATTGCAGTGATTAATGACAAACACATTTAATGACAATGTTTAGTTTAATGCTTATTTAATGTCACACCTCAAATATGTTTATTGCTATGAGACTAATATGTTTATTGTCAAGATCACTTTAGTCCCATCCTATTTAGAGGAAAATCATATATGTCGAGTGGACAAGCTATTCATCCTAAAAGGTACATCTTATACTAATCATTCCAATAAGACTAACACACTTGATTGCTTATCTTTCGTAGTCTCATTTATGTAAATAAGATGGATTGCTAATTGTTGTATGCAACTCTTTTGTGTAAGCACATGTTATTGGTTGATTAGATTTATACTCGTCATATCTTGTCGTATTTATTTGAGCATAAATATATGATAAACATGTTGCTTACTCTATAAGATCTTTTATATTGCCATGTATTAGAGATCATTTTAATCAGTGCACTATATAAACTTCACCGTGTTTAAATGGCTTTGTGCATGTAAGCTTTTCATGAATATTTTCACATGCACTTAATTTAGTGAAGTTTAATCTAGAATGGTTCACAACTTATCTCTTACTTCGAATATGAATTTGCACATGTATAAGTCATGAATATATTCCCATGTGCATCGTTAAGTGAATTTGTGATTATTAATTTATCTATCTAATGCATATAGATCAAACACATATTTACCTTGATGCACTTAATAGAGACCTTTCTTGTGCCAAGTTATCGGTGTCTGGAAAACGCACCTCAGAGGGCGTCCACGGACCGGCAGACGAATTTGTAGTTGGAGTGAGGCCCAACGACAACCCTTCCCATCAGCCCGGGGCGGCGGCCGAGCTCGTAGGGGCACTGGCAGCGAGGTCTTCTCGGACTACGCCTGGTGCGACTTGGCGATCCGGGTATAGATCCGTTGTACGGTAAGATTAAGAGGAGGTGAGAGGAAAGGTGAAGGAGATACGAACCGTGAAGACACAAGCGATTTTACCCTGGTTCGAGCCCCCACTACCGGGTAATAGCTCTACTCCAGCCTTCGTTGATTATATGGTGGGAAACAGTACAAGGGCGCCGAGAACGGGCTTGAAGGCGCCGATCCCGAGCTTACAAGGGAATTTCGGACACTCAAATGACTAAGGACTACGGTTACTGCTAAGAAAGTTTCGGATGCTGGTGCTCTCTTCGGCCCTGTAGACTCGGATCCCCTCGAAGGTCCAGGGATCGGTCCTTTTATAGGTGCGGCGGGCCCCGCGAGCTATCTCTGCTTTGTCCATCTTTAGTGGTGGTGCCCTTGTCTCATTCCGGGGCTCCGTCCTGTCTGTGGCCTGTAAAGAGAAGCTGGTCTGGTTAGTACTGGACACGTGTTCGTTTCGGAATGCCAATACGGAAAAGCAGGCTGCATAGGGAGAAAGCACTTTCTTTTTATCTCCAATATAGCATTGACTGGACCGAACCAGCCCCGTGCAGCCCGTTGGGGGCGTCGCGTAGCGTGGCAGCTGTTGCCATCCGTCCAAGGGGCAAACGACAAGGCTGCCCGCGCGCTTCTCCCCGGGCTTCGGATACCCCGGGAAGGTACAGTTCTCTCGGTCAAGGCCGAGAAAAGTGTGGTGGGGGCAAGACAGCTGTCGCCACCTGCCTAGGGACAAGCGGACTGTCCGCGGGCCCCTCCTCCGGGCTAAGAATAGCCCGTGAGGTACGCGACGCCGCTGAGGGAGCGGTTGACTTTGTCAAGCCCGGGGATGGTCCCGGCGGGCTAGACGTTCCTCTTGATATGGCCAAGAATAGTCTTTCGGACCCTTTGTACGCGCGGTGGGCCGGTACGGAATCGGCCCAAGGCCCATCTCGGGTTGGGCCACTCACAAATCACCAACACAAGTGTTTCCACTTGTTTGTGTTTATTTACGTGAAACACTTGGACACTTAATCGCTCAGGAATATCAAATTGATCCATATTTATTGAGCTTTTGGACTAATGTATTTCACGAGTGATTTGGAAAGAATTAGATCCTATGAGTTTGTGTGATGACCAAGGGACGTTGAAGGATGATGGTTAAGTCAAGGTCAACAAAACGACGATGTCACCAAGAGTTGAGTACTAAGTCAAAGTTGATTTGGTGGGATGATCGTCGAGGAGGATGATCGAGGCAAAGTCGAATGGGACGAGAGTCTAGTGAGGTGAATCAAATCAAGATTGACAAGACAAAGACGTTATCGATATTTAGTGAAGGTCATCATACACAATACATCAAGAGTGTTCAAGACTACCAACGTTGTTGAACCTTAAAATGAAGAAAGAAGACGACAAGTGATTTATCCTAAAGCTTGTATGGTTTTATTTATAAATTGAGTCTAAGGATTGCCGTACTATTAAGAGGGATGCAACGTTGAATGGTTTAGATATATCTCAAGTGCTCTGGTGATCATTCTTTAAGAGAGATCGAGGGAGAAGAGTGTCGGTGGTGTCGGAAAATGAGAGTATTAGATCTTTCGTGGCTTTCTTTATGGTTTCTGCTTATATCCTTTGGGATTTGGGTAGTGAGACCTTGTGGCTTGTGTAGCCCTTGTTTTTAGCTTTCCGTAGAGCCCAAGATCACTGAAATCGAAGTTCGGAGTCAAAAGTTACATCCGTTTTCGTCATTAACTGTGTGTTGTATCGGACTATCCGATGTTGGATCGAAATGTTTCGATATGGATCAGAACTATCCGATGTTAAACCGGAATATTTCGATGTTTGGTCCGATTGATCCCTCTCTGTCTCCAGATCCAAAAATATAGGAACATTCCGATGTTAACATCGGACTATCCGATATATGTCAGCTTCAAACGGCTAGTTTCTGTGTGAGGTTATTTAGGGCCTCCCTCTTCCCCACGGGTTAGGGTTGCCTTCCACACCATTTTTGAGCAGAACTTCCAAGCAACCTAGGGCTTCTTGCCCTCTCTACTCTAGATCTAAGTGATCCTCTTTGTGAGAGAAGTTTAGAGAGGGTGTGAGTGCTAAGTGAGAAGAAGCCGATCTTTGAGCATTTGAGTTCATCTTCAAGTTCGTTCTTCGTGCGCATTTGTTACTCTTGGAGGTTGAGGACTCCTAGACGGCTAGGAGTCAACCACGAGCTACCGGTGCTTTGTGTGGTGAGCCGTGGAAGTTTGTGAAGGCCGATTCCGTCTTCGGAAGGAAAAGAATCAAGGAGTAAAACCGGAGGTCTTGGTGCGGCCTCGGTGAGGAAAATGGTTAAAGAGATCCGGACTCAAGTGTGACCGAGTCTACCTCAACGGAGACGTAGGATCCCCTCAAAGATCCGAACTTCGAAAACAAATCTTCGAGTCTCCACTTCACTGTTGTTTTCCCCTTGCCCTCTAACTCGTGTGCTATTACTCTCTTTTGTGTTATGGATTTGATTTTGGTGCAGGTATCCACATCGGACTATCCGATATAAACATCGGAACATCCGATATTATTTTTCGCTGTGTTTTAAAAGGTTAAAAATTTGTAACGTCTATTCACCCCTCTTCTAGGCGACATCCCGATCCTTCACTTGGAGGAGGAGCAAGACCAACATGGCGGTGGGAGGAGCGCCGGCAGCGGAGGATGCGGTTGTGTCGACGGTCGAAGCTGAGGAGGCGACACGAGGAGAGGTGGCCGATGACAGGAAAGCCACGGGGAAGGGGGCCGCTGCGACGCCGGGAAGAAGAGAGCGGTGGGAGGAAACCCGAGAAAGAAGAGAAAGGAAAGAAGGATTAGAGAGGAAGGAGAAGGATTAGGGTAAGATTAGGTCTTAGCAACAACATAATGACATATTTTGAAGAAACACCACTCTGTAACGGTACGTGGCTGATTTCTGGTTAAATAATGGTATATGTCAGAATCAGCCACTTTATAATGGCACGTGTCGAATTTTTCTTTATTTATTTTAGATGATCTGAGAATACATTTTAAAGGCATTATGCTAATAGAAATTGTTGATATTTCCTTGGCAGCTCGTGACGGTATACATCGAGTATACTGTACGACTGTACGAGTTGGACGGCGCATCCTCCGATTCCAGGTGAGCTGTTTGGCGACGGGAATGGCGGCCTCCGGCGGCGGCGACGGCGACGAGCGGGTGCTGAGCCACGGCGACGTGGTGCTGCTCCGCTCCGACCTCGCCATCCTCGGCGGCCCTCACTTCCTCAACGACCGCATCCTCGCCTTCTACTTCTCCCACCTCTCCTCCACCCTCCGCGCCGACGACCTCCTCCTCCTGCCGCCCTCCATCCCCTACCTCCTCTCCAACCTGCCCGACCCCGCCTCCGCCGCCGCCGTCGCCGAGCCCCTCCGCCTCGCCTCCCGCCGCCTCGCTCTCCTCCCCATCAACGACAACCCCGACCCCTCCGTCCCCGAGGGCGGCTCCCACTGGACCCTCCTCGTCCTCGACAACGCCCATCCCTCCCGCCCTCGCTTCGTCCACCACGACAGCCTCGCCACCGCCAACCTCCCCGCCGCGCGCCGCCTCGCCGCCGCGCTCCGCCCGCTGCTCCCCGCCCCCTGGGTCCCGCTCGTCGAGGGGCCCACCCCGATGCAGGTCAACCTCCACGACTGCGGCGTGTACGTCATGGCCGTCGCCAGGGCCATCTGCCACTGGTGGACCGACCCCAACCGTCGAGGGCAGCCGCAGCTGGGGGAAGGCGACTGGTTCGAGGCCGTGAGGAGGGAGGTGAACGCCGAGAGCGTCAGGGCCATGAGGGGGGAACTGCTGCACCTCATCCATCGCCTCATCCAAGACAAACAGCACGAGCACAACAAACCTGACTCCGCCTTTTGAATTCCTCATGCGTTCCACCTCCTTAGCTTGATCATGTTTTGTGTTCTTGCTGATTGGTTTTGGTCTTTTGGAGCTTGGCAGAACATCAGCAAGCATAACATGTCCTTTTCGTGCAAGTAATGTATTGGCAGAATTTCACGGTGAAATGTTATAATTCCGGAGTTTGGTTACGCTGATGCTGCAATGTTGGTGTGTGCTGATGTTTGCAAGCTGATCTAGTATGGATTAATCATTACAACAAATATTCACAGATATGTCTCTTTGTACTTTGTTCCCCTACTGCAATACCCATGAGGTGAGGTGATGGCAGAGAAGCACATTGATGTCGCTTTTTATCAATTTGGGATTGATTGTTACATAATATTTGCCTTAGTATTATTGTATCTATTTCCGCTCTGTGATGCCTATCTTTCTCGCTATTTGGTGAAGTGAAAATGGCAAATAGTGAGGAGGGCAGCTATCTGCCAACTACCTATGCCTTGAGTCCAGACCTAACGGTCATGCACATGCACCCCTAACTATCTTCCTTGTCTCCTCTGCTTGTCATTCACCTCAACTCTCCCAACT
This sequence comes from Raddia distichophylla, assembly GCA_005191435.1. Lineage (NCBI taxonomy): Eukaryota > Viridiplantae > Streptophyta > Magnoliopsida > Poales > Poaceae > Raddia > Raddia distichophylla. The sequence continues at coordinate 1,568,872 of SPJY01001434.1, forward strand.
CAAATTCTTTCCTGCCCTTCCATTGCATCTACCAGTCGACGCTTCTAACACAGCACAGGGTTTAGGTATGTGATCCCTTCTATCTCCATGATTTTTCTTCCTTGCTCAATTTGTTACATACTTGCAAAAGGAGAATAAAATTTAACATGTTCAACTTCAGCATGGTTACATCAGTATAATCAGCCTTTTTGTTGCTTGCTCTTAACCAGACTCCAATATTCAACTATGATTACATAATATCTTCACAATTTAGTCTGTTCATGCATTCTATGTGATCTATTGCCACTCGTCTCCCTTTTCTCTGCCATTTCCTCTTTATATATTTTTCAGCAAGGGTTTCTTCTCATATTGCATCTCGATGGTTTCTCTCGTATATCTATGGTTGGGGCACAACTCCAAACTGTTGTGCTAAAAACTTATCCTTGTCTGATTCCTGATTTCCAGCACAACTTTTTTTGTCGCTAGCTGGAATATATATTGGTCAGCTATTTCTATGTTGCCTAGTTTCCTTTTGTACCAACATTGTTTCTCTTTTTAGAAAACACAAAAGTTATTTTCTATAATGATTGATTAGGTTTTTGATTCATGTATCATCCTCTATTTTTTGTCAGTGGAAGATGCAAAGTCACAATAAGATTACTGCTGTGAAGCCTGTGGCCTCCAGGCTTTTCTACAGTTCCAGATCCTTCTCAAAGCTGCTGAAAGACCTCACTGCCACTGGTTCTCCACGGATCACCTCTTCAGAGGAGTCAATTATAATTAGGCGGCCAAAGGCTGCACGGTTCACCCCACTACCAAGTGATCTACCGAGTGAAATTGCCTCTACCATAGTGAGTTATGCACTGAGATTCGTTTGTCCTTGTTCTGAATCTAACTAGAAACTTCATGTTTTCAAGTGACAAAACTCTATGTCTGTGACTTTCTGAAAGTTGTACTTCAAATTGAAATATATGTTTGTTACCGATTATATTATTTTGAAATTACCTGTCATATTGTCATGTGATCATGTTCTGACAACGTGCTGAACTTTTCAGCTGCAGGATGGTGGCTCAAACACTACACATCAGCAGATGGAAGTAGACAAAGAACATTTAGTCTCTTGTGACCATCTGACAATATGCCACAATGCCAGGAAGCCAGCTGGCAGTGTGAAGGGCCGTTTGTCCTACGATGGCTACAACTGGAGGAAGTATGGACAGAAGCAAGTGAAAGGAAGTGAGTTCCCACGGAGTTACTACAAGTGCACTCATCCAACCTGCCCTGTCAAGAGGAAGGTGGAAACGACTCTAGATGGCCAGATCGCTGAGATTGTATACAAAGGTGAGCACAACCACCCTAAGCCTCAGCCCTCAAAGAAACCACTGCCATCAACAAGTGCAGAGATTGTGGTTGTCGATGCCCATGGTACTAATGATGCTGGAGCAGCAAGCCTGTTAGGAGGATGCAACCAGGCTCTTGGTTCTGATATTGTTCCTGCAGCATTCAGAAAAAATTGTAATTGCTTGCATGAATCTGAAAAAACAAGTGTGCTTGGTGGCTACAACAAAAGGTATTTCTGTCTCATGTGATTAGGTACCTTCTATTGCTTCTTTGCATAACATGTGCAAGTGGTGGGTTGAGAAGGGCAAGTAGCAAACTACAGCTGTGCTATTATGACACTCTGCTAGGAATAAGGAATAGGGACCATTTAATTCTTGGCAATTTATAATCCCATATGATAAATCTGAATAAGATATGAACAATGATGTTTATACACCATTGCATTACCCTTGCATGCGAGCGGCAGACTGCAATTTTACAGTGAATGGAAACAGTGCCATTGTCCCTGGAAGCAGAGAGAAATCTTGACTTTTATTCTTCGCATAGCTGCATAAGATAATCATTAAACTATAGCGCAACATTATTGTTATTTAGTTTAAACATGGCAAATAAATGTGTTCAGGAAAAGCTATTGTTCAATTGGCACCGAAGAATTCATTCATTCTGAAGCAAAAAAAGGTGAACTTTAGAGCCTTGCTAACTACTCCCTTCGTTATGAAATAGTAGTCATTTTAGACTTGTCCTAAGTCAAAGTTGTAAAACTTTATCCATAGAGAACTTTTAAAAGGATACCCTAGGCTTTGATTCGTGGTTTACTTCAAAACTAGCTGGTGTGGTGCTGGCGTACTTTCTCTGCTGGGTCTGGCCCTTCCTTTAGCTTAGGAAGGGACTTTTCAAAGTCTTTCTTGGATCTACCGGACTTGGTGTGGGACTATTTAGGTTGAGAACATAAAAATTATATAGATGGATTTGTCTTGAAAAGAACTTTCATAATAATATAATTTTTAATGCATTATAAATAAATTTTTAAAAAGTTTTTTATGGTCAAAGTTTTATGTCATTTGCCTTTCACACTAATCTGTCTGAAAAAAACTAGAAATGCGTTCTTTGTAGGACAGAGGGAGTACTAGCTAGTCCCTATGCAATGAAAAATCTTCGACTTCAGCAGAGCTACCCCAATACTGCCTCATCCGAGAAATGGTCTATCCCATTGTATTTAAAATTCAGTTGTAGCCGCATACTAGGAGACATCCTATCTTTTTGCCTTCTTGATTAGAAAAAAAGAAGTGCGTCTGCATGGATGTCTGGTCAACATTCCATGTGCCGAAGAACATCGTCTTGTGCTCATTTAAGTTGCTACATCTGAAACATTCAATGCTTAATTAGTGTTAACATATTATCATTTCAGCACCAAGGACAAACAACCAGGTGGCCTGACAGGTTATGTTGAGCCTGAATCATCAAGAGAATGTGGATCATCTGGGGATGCATTCCATTGGCGCAAGTATGGTCAGAAGGCTGTGAAGGATTCATTTCCAAGGTACATCCGTATTCATCTACCTATGCCTGAAAACTTGAAAACGTAATTGTCGCTTCGTTTTGTTTTCTGGGAGAAAGGTCTGTGTTGATTGTTGAACGCTGGAAACGCGTCAAGTAGTCCGATTCTGAAGTATAGAAGATACTGAACTACTGCTCCCTTTTTGATATGGAAAGTGCAGGAGTTACTACAGACGCAGCGAAGAGAGATGCAGCGCGCGCAAGTCCGATGAATACGATTCACCTGCAACCACATACGAGGAGGTGCACAATCACGACTGAAAGATTGGATTCTAACCAGAGATGAAACGACGATACTACTTGCTCTGCCTTGTGTTCTACTGTGCGATGTTGAAACAGTATTTTTTTTTAATATGTACTAGAGGAGGGATCTGACGATTCGATCCCATAGCTATAATACATCGCCCAAGAGCGAGACTTGGATTTTTATCGCCCCCATGGAGATTTGAACCCGGACGATGACTTCACAACCAAAACGCCAAACCACCTGTATCACCTCCAAAGAAACCCACCATTTATTCTGCTGCTTACTGACCTACCGTTAAGCCTACTTATATTCAACGTTGAAATAAAAGATTGGTCAAATCAAATCTTGTCTGGCACAACGAATATAAAATGAGCCTGAGCATCTCAGGCACACAGACTGGCTGGATTACAAAACACATGGTCATAAACAAACAAACGAACCATTTGGGTACCTCCTCAAACACTCATTCCTTGCCTTGTCTACACACATACACACGCTCAAATCTCGTAGTAACGAAGAGGGTACAAAAATCTCAAGGTCCACACAAAGCAAGCTAACAACGAGTTAGACCCCTTCCACCTTCAGATTTATTTTTACTCTGCACCATCTCCAGGATGCCTACACATAAATGCTACCATCACAAACACAACACCAAGAAAGCAAAAAAAAACAAAGTCTTATCCAGTATCCTACCTCCATGATGTCGTCAGATTGCGGGCTTTCCGATCTAACTGGATGTTTTCAAGAGCACTTGAGGCTCGCAGTACTTCTTCAGAGATATCATCAGCATCATATCTCCAGTTGTACTCCTCTTTCCTTGTATTGGACGCTGAAGAGCCACCTCTTCGGTCTGGATGACGAAAATGCAAGTCTTTAGTGTTTAGGAGAGCAGAGCCATAGCATGTGTATGTGACGAATTAAAATGACTACATATCAAGTACCTGATGTCTGTGACGATGGCATTGGCCTGGCATGTTCAAAGTAAAATGTTACCCACATTCACAGAACAAACAACCGCTGCACAATTAGGTTGGCAGAATTACCTTCCCATTGGAGGCAGGCCCCCTACTGAAGATGAAGATGGTGGCCTCCTCATGTTCCGATGCTCGGCATTCAACGTTGGATCAGATTCTGAATTAATTATTCTCCTACCAGCCATCCTTGTTTGGGACAAATTCTGCTCAACAGGACAATTTAAGAGTAAACAACTAAACTATGCTGTGAAAACACAAAGGTTTAAACTACATTCACAAATAGCACAGTTACTTTGAGCTCAAGAACAGGGAAGACCAAGGTAAAAAGATATAAATTGCCCCTATGCCATGATTTTTTATTCACAGGCTGACATACGCCACAAAATCACATGTAAAAGGTATTACAAATGTCAATCAAGAGTGCATGGATGGAACTACAGATCTTTATATACCTATGCTCGGGGGTGTTGACAAATCACATGTAAATAGAGCGCATCGATGACAATATGCAATATAAATTCCAACGCATTGTAAGCCAACTAAACAAAGTCACATAATTATAAATTTTCTCAATACTTTTTATATGAACTTTTCTCTACATCATCCAGAAAATATCAACTTTCTTGCCGCTTATAGAAGAGAACATGCACTTGAATTTGCTGATTATCCTCTAACCTTGAAATCCAAATTGACCGCATCTAACTTGTTACAATAGAACAATCAAGTATCATTGTTTGATGACATGAAACATGCATACAGATTTTAACGCATAATCACTCTGCGTTAGCAAGAGGTAAACCTCATATTTGAGATATCCTTCGAGAACATCTAGAAGCATGGGACCGCTCTCAGCACTCCTACTCCCTTCAGCTCCACTTTTGTTAGAAAAATCCTTTAGTTCATTCTTCCAGAAGTCCTTGGGCTGATTTAAGGACACTCATTATTGGATGTTAATTCCAGACAGACACAACAGAGATTCACAAAATATAACAGACCATTACCAGATTACATTCAGGCAAATAAACTTTAGTCGTGTGACTTAGCTGGGCCCACTCCAAGTATTCACATACAAGTGCTGTTAATAATCTACCTGCAAGCAGCAGAAATTTCAGAATGTAAACTACTCATGCTATGTAGCATAAAAAAAAAACACAGCTGCATTTAAATATTAGCTACTAAAAATCAATTTGTTCTAGCAAATCAATTTTTCCTAGCAAGAAGACCTTACACATTCAAGACATTTGTAATGAGACATAAAACAGCATAAACAAAGACGGTACATTACATTATACGGATGTTTCCTTGAACTAACACTCAGGAGAGAGGGGGATGTTTCACTTTCAGGCTGAAGCGTAGAAGAGAAAGGAAAAGGATATGACACAAGATTAATAATTTTCGGGTTCCTCTATTGCTGGCTAAAAAAAGTAGAGTATGCTAAAAAGATGCCAGGATTATCATGCAACAAGCTATCAACCCGGAATACTTGTGAATTTGGGGACAACACTATAAAAAACTGTAGAAGGCTGTACAAAAAGCTGCAGAAGCATCTCAAACATGTTGCGGGTAACAGAGATGATAGCCTGTATTTGTATAGATCAAATGGCAAACCACATCTAAAGCACAAACCTGACGGTGAAGCATGCAGCTGCTTAGCACGGTCATTGCAGCTACCAAGCAAAGCAGGATTCCCAGCGTCGTCATTCTCTACCACTCGATCCTCCTCCTCAATGGCCTCAAAGACACTCGCTCTCAGCTCAGCCTAGTCATGTAGGAGAAAGCATGATTTGCCTTTTCGTGCAAAATGCAGTGGCCAATTAGACTAAATATCAAACAGAGGAACTGGTTTGATGATACCATAGCACGGGGATCGTTAAACCTACCATGGAGTGGAGTCATGCGCGCGCGCACACAAACTAGACCGGCGCAATGGTTGTTTGAAATGCAAACAGCTCGACGCATCGGTTCTTGGTAAAGAAAACGAGCGTTTCCGTTCGAATTAGAGAAAAGATGCGACATTTGGAGCGGAAGGGAATGGTGGAAGAAGTGGCAGGTGTTCAGATCCCCAATCCACATGGCAGGGGAGAGCTAGATCCGCGGGATGGTAGTAGTCCTTAATCGCCTAATCGGGACGGGGAGAGAGGGAGGGAGGAACGAACCCTAATCTTGGCGAGGACACCCTTCTTCTCGAGGGTGCGCGTGACGAGCGTCTTCAGCTCCATCATCTCCCGCGCGTAGTCGTCCATCTTCTCCGGAGCTCCGAAGCTGCTGCTGCTGCTCCTCCTCCTCCTTCTTGCAGCCTGCAGGTGGAGGCGAGTGTGCCTCCTCCTCCTCCTCCTCCTCCTCCTCAGTCTTCTTCGTCTTCCTCCCCTCTCTTTTGCTCGACTGCTCCCCTCCGACTCCGACGATACCAGAAAAAATTGTCAAAATGCCGCTCCGCACAAGTGGCTTCTTTATAATGTCATTTATATCACAATGACATAACTAAACATCATTCATCGGGCTCAGACTGGTTCGGGTCTAAAAATTCGCCGGCCTGAGCCCGACCCAATCCGACGCATCGGGTCACAAATCTGGGTTCGAATTCGACCCGAAACCCTAAAACCCGGACGACTGATTTTATAATTTTTTAGGTCCAAACCCAACTCGACCCAATGTTTGGCCTTCAAATCAAGGTCCTACACGACTCGATGCATTGGTCAGGCCGGGTCGGATACGTTGGGCTGGGCTACCCATAAGCAGGTCTAGACATAACCATCTGTGGGGCAGAGTGGTCTTTTTGGCAAAACCACCCACGATGCGATGCGATTCAGTGCAGGCTACTGCAGGCCCAAAACCTAATTAGGCCCAACAGGTCGGGCACTCGGACGGATTGAATTTACATTTTTCCCCTAAAAAGACCAATAAAACAACTTGTTTTAGAAGTAACTCGCTCCTTTTTGTTCAAAAGGTACACCATTGTCCATTCTTTGCTATGAAAGAAATTCAAATTCTACCATTGAGGATATGAGTGAGTCGGTTGCCTTGAAACAATTGACGGTGCGTGGTGCAACAAGTTGTGTGTGACAAGGTATTGTTCACTTTGGGCTTCGCTATGGATGACACGTCGTGAGCAACATTGCAGATGGAGAAGATTGGCACACACTGTGCTGGTTGCATCCAATAGTCCATACCGAAAATTTGAAAAGGTTGAATAAGATAGACGAGTTTGTTATAACAAATGAGATGGTAGGTAATTTTAGTGAAATATATTAAATGTTAATATGAATGGTATGATAGGTAATTTTAGTTAATTTTGGAATCGTTCATCACTCACCGTTCATCATAAGAGCCCCTTTAATAGTAAGAATACACCATTGTTACACCGTCATGGCACAACTTAATTGTTACGGAATCATACTGAGAGCATGTGTGAGGGATCATTTGGTCCATAAAAGAAGAAATTGCTATCACCTTGAACTACCTTGGTCCTTGTACAACAAAAAATTGGTTAACGTGACCCTTAGAAATTTCAAAACCAGGTTATTTTGTTTCCTTGAGGTGGTCCGTTGACCCAAACATAGGTGCGACAAACGAGAAAATTTATACACGTGGATGAAAGTGGGAGAGGAGGAAGGTTTTGCTCGCACAAAATCGAGAATCTTGCGTCGAGTTTCACTTGGGCCTTGTTCTTTTAAGCTCAAACCAGCAATCGAAATCTGAAAAAGTTGATCGCCTACACTGATCTACGAAAATGTTTCACCGGCGACAATGGTAAGAATCCCAACGACATTGTCGATTTTGCATTTTATTATTTTTGCTCTCTAGGATTTGCGGAACAGTTATGAGATATAGAAAAGGGTGAGCCCGATCGTGGCCGCGCGTTTCTCCCTACGCCGATCTACGTCGATATCTTCACCAGTGACACCAGCAACAACCCCGACGGCGTTGTCGAGACAACAACAGCAGCAACGTCCAGTTCAGCGACCAAGATGTTCTGTATGTATTCTCTATGGCTATTTCTCCAGTATTGTTCACGAGTGGATATATGTGTGCTGCTAGTCCATGTGTATGTAAGATAAGCTTCTTTTCCATAGTTATTATTTATCAAATAATAATTTTAATTTATCTTTTAATTAAAATAAATCTAAAAGTGCTAATATTTTCATCATTTCATCCCATCTCATCTTATGTATACCCTTTTATTCTTATACTGCCAAACACTACTGCAGGAGCACAGGTGCAGCCGATGCAACAAAGATAGGGATATGCCTTTCAGCTTGACCCAAAAGTGTTCGATTCTGATCTGTTGCCTCGTTTAATTTGGTGCAGAACACAACATGTAGTATCATGCTCGCTTCTGTAGTAATAGTAGATGAAATGTAGCCGTGGCCTTGGCTGATCCCTGTAAAATTGGGCCCGATCGAGACCATTTGAAGAGGTAGAAGGAACTCGCAAACTTCATGCCATAAAGATATCAAATTCTCGAATCAAACGCAACATATACATACATGATCTGATGAACAATAAATCCAGGGAGAGTGGGGGGTTTTAGGGGTGTCTAATGCTTATATAGTCATGTTACATACATATACATGAGACCATATACATACCTTAGTTTGAGGATAATACATAGTACCTTAATGTTGGAGGGGAGGCCCTCCACTGCCTGAGCTAGTTAGGGTTGGTCTAAGACGTCCAGATAGATTGAAAGGCATGTTGGTCTAAGGGCATCTCCAATGGTGCCATGTTAGCTTGCTATAAGTAGTCCACCTCATCTTTTCGCCTATATGGAGGAGGGAAGAAGAGAAGAGAGATAAAAGCTGGCTGTTAACTAATATAGCATGTCTATAGCGAATTACAAGGTGCATTACATATATTACACATGGGCTCATATTAAATTTAATAGCTAAAGCTATAGTAAATCCATTGGAGATGTTGTCTACAAGCCATCTATAGATGATATGGCGCTTTCTTATAGCCAATAGTTGGCTATACCATTGAAGATGCCCTAACCATCGTCGCCACCACAAGTCCCAAGGCTCTTTATATAGTAGAGAAAGGCAACCGAAAACAATGTAATAATATTTATTTAGCGAAGAAAATTGCTCGTCGCTTTTTCACCCATCTGTTGTCAATGTTTTTTTAGGAAACGAAATGAAATAAATTGTTTTGCTGATATGTAAAAAGACCTGGAAGAGATGACAAGCAAATTAAACTTCTGCGTCCCTGCTTTGCACAAAATAAACCTAACAGCAGCTCACGTGCATGATGCACACTCATTAAGTCATAACGCGAAATGAATTTACATGTCCCACATTTCCTTCAACTCATTAATAAATAATTGCATGCATCTTAATTATGATCCACAGAACATATTACATTTCCTTTATTATTCCGTCCCGTCTCCCACACGATGACAACGATAACAACAAGATCTAGCAGGCTCAACATGTTGATTCCTAAGTTGTCATGCATCATCTTTCAGAACATATTGGTGTGATTATCAGCACCAGCCTCGCTCAGCATACCCTTTTTATCAATGTCATCCGAGAACAGCGGAACCTCCAGCTTTGGAGGAGCCTGCGTTGCATTTGCATGCCCAGCAAAAAAATTATAAAAAAATCAGCTAGGGATAGTAGTCAGTAGGATTCCGTTGTTATATATCCAATCCATCAGCAAACCTTATTCAGACCATGAAAATTAAACGAACTAAAGATGCTTAGCAGCCAATTACCATGCCACGAAGGAGAGCCCAGTTGATGCCGCGGAAGAAAGGGTGCTCTTTTATCTCATTCGCTCCCTCGCATGAGCCCAACCTGTTTGCAGGATCCCTGTGTAGCAGCCTGTATATCAGCTGCCTCGCCGGGAGGCTCACCTGCATTGCATGCTCACACGTATGTAACGTTCAATATTAGTATGCAACTTCCCATACAAATGGATATGGTTCTTTCCAGATAAAGCTTACGCCAAAACAAACACTAGCTTCTTGCTTACCGATATGCTTGCTGGAAATCTGATATCCTTATGCAGGATATTAGCAAAGGTCCTTTGTCTTGTTTTTCCTCTGAAGGGTGTGTAACCATACAACATTTCATAGAGAAGGATTCCTGAATGGACAATCCAGTTCACCAGCATATCCATGTAACAAGTTTCTACAGCTACTAAGTCCTTGTTTTCCTACTTTATTATACGTACAAACTACAAAACCAACTGGAATCTGCACGTATTGTTAGTGGAAGGAGACTTACCTAGAGCCCACCAATCAACAGCACTTGTATGGCCAGCTCCAGTGATAATCTCCTGCAAGACAAGGATGCAAAAACTGAAAACCGGTCAATGTTTTCTTAGGAGGATACACTTGGCGAAATTCTCATTCAAAAGCTCGAAAGAATCTTGGGGGCAGTCTACAGGCCCTCGCGTCGCTCCTCCTGGGGCGGCTCGGGGGCGACCCAATCTCCCAATCTCCCAGCCCACCACCCCCCAAACCCTAGCGCCGCCGCCGCCGGACGGCGGCGGCGGCGGCCCTTCTCTCCCTCTTGTCTTCTTCCCTCTGCCTTCCTCCTGTTGACCGGTGTCTTTGCGAGACGGTGCCCGGCTTTTCAGCGGCGTGGAGGCCGGATCTGGCGGCGAGGTGGCCAGATCCGGCGGTGAGGTGTCCTAGGCCACGCGGGCGTCGGCGGTGGCGCGGCGTTGCGGCCTGGGCGACGCGTCGTTGCGGTGGGGCGTTGCGACTTGGGCGGTGCGGAGTTGCGACCCTGCGGCCTGGGTGACGCGGCGGACCGGCCGGCGCGTCCTGGAGGAGGCGCGCGGCGGCGCATCGGCCTGGAGGCGGCGTGGATCCGGCGAGCGTGGTATGGATCTGGGGGCAGCGGCCCGGATCCGGCCGAGGTGGTTGGAGTCGGCCACGGCGGCGCCTCGTGGCGGTGTTGGTCTCGGCGCCGGTCCGCCTGGTGCTTTGGTGGCCTCTTCGCCGGCTGGCTGCCCAAATCCGACGTCGCGGCTGCTAGCTCCGGCGACGGGGCAGGATGGTGCATCGGCGGCCGATGGGTGGTCGACGCCTTGGTGACCTGTCTGGGCTCTGTTGTCAGCCTCTGGTGGTGCGGCGTCTTCGATCTGTTGTCGTCGTGCGGTGGTGGTGCATCGACATTTCGGGGTTGGCTCCGTGTGTCCGGTGCCAGTGGCCCCTTCGGTCGGCTAGCTGGCCAGTTCGGGCGCCGCGGTTCGGGGTTCGCTCGGTGTGCCTGGTGCCTTGGTGGCCTCTTCGGCCGGCTGGCTGTCCAGGACTTGTCGTGTCTGCTGCTTCCGATGATGTTTGGCAGGATTGGTGCATCGGCGGCTGGGGGTCGACGCCTTGGTGACCTGTTCTGCTTAAGTTGGCGGTCTTTAGTGGCGCGGCCTCTCTGGCTGTCGTCGCACTGTGGCGGTGCATCGGCGTTCCGGGGGTGGCTCCATGACCGGCGATTTTCGCTTTGGTTGGGTGTGTCTTTCGTCAGCCTCAGTGCGAGTTATGCATGGTTGGGCGCAAGGGGTGAAAACCCTGCCCTTTTGGGCCAGTAATGGCGTCATCCTGACGACGTTTTCCTCGCTGGAGGCATTACTGTTTGTGCACCCCATGTTGAACGAAAGCTTGGTGCGGTAGGCGGCGGCGGCGGTCTCTCACCGTCGTTACCTCATTGGAGGCGTCGTTTTCCGTCTTGGCACTGTTGGTTGCTATCGGTCATACCTTTTTCTGTAGTTGATCGTTGTCGCGTTGTGGTTTGCTCAGTGGCTATGTTGTGGTTTGCTTCTGTGGCTGTGGTGTGCCTCGGTGGTGGTGTTCTTCGCAGCTTTGCGCTGTGGTGTTTCTTCTTTTTTTTTTCTTTCTTTTGTTTTTTCTGGGATTTCTTCTCTTGTACAGTTTTCCCCCTGCTTAATGAAGAATGCTAGCGTTGTTGTGCCTTCAAAAAAAAAAGTTTTCTTAGGAAACGAAATGAAATAAATTGTTTTGCTGATATGTAAAAAGACCTGATTGGAAGAGATGACAAGCAAATTAAACTTCTGCGTCCCTGCTTTGCACAAAATAAACCTAACAGCAGCTCACGTGCATGATGCACGCTCATAAGTCATAACGCGAAATGAATTTACATGTCTCACATTTCCTTCAACTCATTGATAAATAATTGCATGCATCTTAATTATGGTCCACAGAACATATTACATTTCCTTTATTATTCCGTCCCGTCTCCTACACGACGACAACGATAACACAAGATCGAGCAGGCTCAACATGTTGATTCCTAGCCTAGCAGTAGCTAGTTCTTGCATGGCATTGCACGAATAAGCTGTCATGCATCATCTTTCAGAACATATCGGTGTGATTATCAGCACCAGCGTCGCTCAGCATACCCTTTTTATCAATGTCATCCGAGAACAGCGGAACCTCCAGCTTTGGAGGAGCCTGCGTTGCATTTGCATGCCCAGCAAAAAAATTATAAAAAAATCAGCTAGGGATAGTAGTCAGTAGGATTCCGTTGTTATATATCCAATCCATCAGCAAACCTTATTCAGACCATGAAAATTAAACGAACTAAAGATGCTTAGCAGCCAATTACCATGCCACGAAGGAGAGCCCAGTTGATGCCGCGGAAGAAAGGGTGCTCTTTTATCTCATTCGCTCCCTCGCATGAGCCCAACCTGTTTGCAGGATCCCTGTGTAGCAGCCTGTATATCAGCTGCCTCGCCGGGAGGCTCACCTGCATTGCATGCTCACACGTATGTAACGTTCAATATTAGTATGCAACTTCCCATACAAATGGATATGGTTCTTTCCAGATAAAGCTTACGCCAAAACAAACACTAGCTTCTTGCTTACCGATATGCTTGCTGGAAATCTGATATCCTTATGCAGGATATTAGCAAAGGTCCTTTGTCTTGTTTTTCCTCTGAAGGGTGTGTAACCATACAACATTTCATAGAGAAGGATTCCTGAATGGACAATCCAGTTCACCAGCATATCCATGTAACAAGTTTCTACAGCTACTAAGTCCTTGTTTTCCTACTTTATTATACGTACAAACTACAAAACCAACTGGAATCTGCACGTATTGTTAGTGGAAGGAGACTTACCTAGAGCCCACCAATCAACAGCACTTGTATGGCCAGCTCCAGTGATAATCTCCTGCAAGACAAGGATGCAAAAACTGAAAACCGTAGATGAACAGAAATACTGGGAATAAATGAAACAGGGGGAAACAGTGCAGAAAGACAGCATGAGCATGTACATACAGGTGCAATGTACTCTTCTGTGCCAACAAATGAATTGGATGCTCGCATAGGTTCAGCGAAAAATATAGGAGAACTCCTGCTTTTTCTCCTCCTTTTCTTTTCAGCTTCTTCTGGAAGAAAGACCTACCAAATAACGGGCAAACACTTGTTTGTTGTAAATACATGCGCGATGTAAATCGATCTGCGAATGATACATGCCGCTATCTCTGTCACTTGAAGATTCGTATAATACTATTATTCTGTTACCAACAAAATGCTTGTTACAAGTTCAATTCTGAGGACATGGTTAAATATCATTTCAGAACAATGCATCAATAAAATGAACAAAGCATTATTCCATTCAAAACACCTTGCCCTTCTTTTTTTTTCTTTGCTCATCAACGGGTAAAAACAGGTATTGTTTTATGAATTGCTTCAAGCAGGAGGTTAAGGAATTAGGAAGTGTTATAAGAAGAGATTTTTTTTTTCACCTGCGGTCTGCAAGATGTCAGGCAAGACAAATCAAAGTCTGTCAGGGATATGTGCCCATCTCTATGAAGTAAGATATTCTCCGGCTTTAGGTCTCTGTAGATTATACCTGAAGATAAAAAAGGAAATGATTACAAGCAGTCAAATATCTCAACAGACTCAACAATATGTGATGAATTTTCAAAAAGTGTCAGGCAGTTGTAAACTCGTATCAAAACACATTCCTTCCTCATACGATATGATTTAGGATTAAATCATACATTTCAAAGGTGAATAAATAATTTATGTTGGTCAAACTAAATCATTAACAGCCATATGTATGGTCATTGATTTATGCACCATTATACATCATTTTACGAGTGAATTTTATGTACACAATAAGTTTCTTTTGAAACTGAATATATATAATATGTTATATGTGTGGTGTACATAAACCTTGACAATGAAGGTATTCGAGTGCAATGACCACTTCAGCAGCGTAAAACCTGCATCAATCATGAAATAGTCTCAAACTAATGCTTATTCCCCTACAACAATTAAATTGAACAGATCTTGACTGAAGTAGTGTGTCTGTGAGACTGTGACTGTGAGCAATTGAGCACATGAGCGCCCACCAGATGTAAGTAGGGAAGGTGCGGATTTTTTTAGGCAAACGAAGGTGTGAATCATGACCTCACTGCATCTTCCCGCAGAGTCTTCAGAGGTTGCCTATCTAGGAGCAGAAAGAGCTCCCCACCAGGGCAGTAATCAGTAATTAGACATATATGTGTTTTTGTCTGCAACATGTCAGCAGAAAACAAGAGGTCAACTCTCCAAAAAGAGTACATGGAACTGGAATACTGAATGGTGTCGCAACAATGGAAATAAACCATCCTAAAACAACATAGAAGCTTATCGAATAGCAACTAAGAGCTGCTTTGAAACAGTTAAAGTTTAAACGAAGTTTCCAAGTGGCTGTGTGTTATTTAAGAGTATCATATCAGACGTCAGATAAACGTAATTTAAGTGTTAAAGCTCAGCTTATTGATTTAGGGCTTATGCAGAGCCTCAAAACACTTCAAAACATTGGCTTATTGGCTGCATATAAAAAAAACAGCAATATCTCTAAATAGCATACTAGCACATATTTAACATGTATTTAACAAACCTGAAATGATGCATATAGTGTCGGAAGGAATGGGTGGTCCAGCATATCAAGGATTTGGCGTTCAGCAGTAGCCCTATGGACCTACAAGTATGAGAATGTTGTCAGAGACAGAAAGGAATAGCCATAGGTAAAACTGTACGATAGAACAACATTTTTCTGTGTTGACAAAAGTTATCCTTTAAAAGGTTAAACAAAAAATCTAACCTTATTGCGGTTAAGCATGATGTTTTTGTCCATAGCTTTCATGGCAAAGTATTCACCTGTGTTTAGCAACTCCACCAAGTGCACACTACAATTCCAACAATAACGAACATGATTCACTGTCTAAAATTATTAATGCAAATGACACTTCAGAAGGAGCATAATGCAATGCAAGTATGAAATTTAAGTTGCTTTCGCTGTAAACAAAAATGTGATAGTATTTACCTTCCAGTGTCACCAGATCCTAAAGGTTTTACAGGCTTGAAATGTTTTAAATCAATGCTTTCTCCACTCTCAAGAACCTACAATAGTAGTGTAATATCATAGCGAAGTATGAGAAAATATTATTATGTATTTAACTCCAAAGATCCCCAGGTTTTTAAGAATACAATACATTCATCCAGTGACCTCAAAATGACATGTACCAAGCTGCGTAAACAATACTTAAATCATACTTTTTGGATGGCTCTCCATGATGCAGTATCCCTCATATGTGGCTTTGGCACTACTACTTTACAATGGTTAGCCCACAGATCCTCCGGTCTCTGAATGTGACAATGGCTTACTGTCAGAACTGCATGCACACTCTTTTTGTACGAGCTTAGAAAATAATGCTTTAGTCTTACCAAATTAGCATCTGGAAGTTCCTTCGCAGCCACGTCAATATTATCTGCAGTTTTCTTGACCTGTTACGGGGACAATTCTTGTTAGTTTGTAAACAAGTTATCTTTTTAGACAACAGCAAGCTGAAACTTAATGTCCATGAAAAAAGTGAGAACCCCTCCCCGTAATAACTTCGTATAGCATACATTATACGAAGTTATACGAGTGTGTCTTTCGAGTCACTGCAGCATGCACAGTACAGTATTGTATTTGATACTAACAAAAATTTATAAACAATCGCACGGGGAAGTCTTTGGTATTAAATATTAGTAGCAATTTAAGATCCCGTATGGTCTATTTTTATCACTATTGATAGCATGCGCATATAGGCTACGAGAGTGGGCACAAACCAGCATGGCACCCTCTTTTGCAGCATCATCTCGAACACGTTCAGTTCCATCCAACTGGACCCCAATAAAGTACTGAACATCACCCTGATCCACAGGAAAATTTTGTGATCTCATTACATGCACAAAAGTGGCATACCAATTATACGTAATAATTTAGCAAAACAAGAGCAAACTATTATTATATAGTACCTTCTGATCACGCATTGGTTGCAGGTGAAAGAGGTTCCAGAACTTTTTACCTGTTTATATGATGAACACCAATTAGTAATTTTAGCAGGATTCATTACCATGAAAATTATTTAAAAAAGTTCAGCTTTTTCTGTTAGTAATTGGTACTACGATGTTGCATCTCTGCAAAACATCTAGGGGCAAATGGATGATCAGAAATTGCATGATGCACTTACATGAACATTAATATGCAAGAGATTGAAGAGTATCATACCACTCTTTGTGTAATTTATCAGTTGAACAGTGACCTCTGTTTGGTTATCTATGGCATCTCTTATTTTCCTTACTGTTGCACGGTCAGTTTCAGGACCCTGGAGAAATCTGCAAGGACAAACCACAGAAGCATCAGGAAAGTGACACAGCAGTCTTTTGCATGAAACACTAACTCACAGCGGTCTACAATATGCATAGCAATATAGGTCCATTTCAGGAATTTGCTACCCATTGCAGTCACTAGTTTATAATCGGATGACATTTGTTAAAACTTGAAAAAGAAATCTAGTTTGTAATCACCAGTTAAATTGTGCAATAAAAGGGGGCAAGATGAGATTGTCATTCACCTGCAGTTTCTTCCTAATATTTCTTCACGGCTATATTCTGTCAATTGTAGAAAACTATCGGAAGCAAATATCTGAAACATTGGCCAAAGAATAAAAACAGAGTTATGGAAGTTTGATACCTATACCAACAAAAAAGAACAATGGATTCAGAGGTATACGAGCTCCTGGTTGAATCTTACAATAGGATTATCAGGCAATCTTGGGTCAGTGATGACAAAATTCTTCTCAATGCGTTCAAGTGTAGTAGCCAAGTCTATACCCCTTCTCATTTCTTTCCTCCTTAGCTCATCATCAAAGCTCTCAGGTCTTTCATCATCACTGTCAAGTAGTGGATCATCATCTCTTGGTTTTAGCATGTTCTTCTCCACATTTCCATGGCCCATACCAAGAAATCTGCACATACAGATTGAACAAGAGGAAATAAAATCAAGGAACAGGAATTGTGCGAGGAAATCAAGAAGAAAGATGCCTCAATTGTACCATCTGATCTGAATGGCACGAACTTACGTACCCCATAAATGAAAGCAGACCAGATTTTCTAGCTTTGTTCCCTCCTTCAGGAACTTCACTGATCTTCTGCAGCGAATTCCTCATTCCATTACGGGAGTTACGACGTGATCCACTTTCAGAGTTTCTCTTGGCAGGAGCTTCACCTGCTGATTCCTGTGATTTTCTTTTTAAGGTGCTATTTGTTGATTCTGACAATGACCGTGGATTCTTGAGAGCCAACACAAGCTCTGATACTGAGCTACGGGCCTGATCCTTCTGCCTGGCTGTAAACACAATATATGTACTTTTCAGTTTGAAAGCAAACCTGTGAAGATTTGCTAGCTACGACTATTTGTAAGCATAATTCTAATAAACAGAAGTGGTACCGTCATATTTGATGAGTGATTCTGGCAGGCCATTTGGGCGGACAACCGTATCCTTGTTCCCTTCAGTGAATTTACTCACTTCCACTTGCATCCTGAATAGAAGGGGAGTGGCAAGCGGTTGGTAAGGCGCAATGTGTGTACACAGAAGGAAGATGGGGGTGAGGGGAAGGAACCCGATGAACTTGAGGACCCTGCCGTCCTCGTCCTTGATGGGGGCGATGGTCAAGAGGTTCCAGAACGGCGTGCCGTCCTTCTTGTAGTTGAGGACACGGCCGCAGTAGTTGGAGCCAGCAGCGAGAGCTGCTCTGACCTTGGCGATCTCTGCGGGGTCGGTGCCGGAGCCTTGGAGGAAGCGGCTGCAAGGGCATGGCGAGTACGAATGAGCATCACCATCATCATCATCATCAGGGGGGGAAGGAAGGGAGGAGGGAGGCATTGCCGAGGGAATGTGCAGACCTACCAGTTCCTTCCGACGACCTCCTTGGAGGTGTAGCCGGTCATGTTGAAGAAGCCGGCGCTGGCGTACATGATGGGGTGCTCCGGCCGGCCGGCGTCCGCCACCACGAACGTCTGCTGGAACGCCGACAGCGCCGCCCGGAGCTCCTCCGACACCCGCGGGAGCGCCGCCCCGCTGCTGTCCTCGGAGCTGCTGCGGGCGGCCACGCCCTGGGGGCGCCCCGTCTGCCCGTCGGTCTGGAGCACGAGGCCCCACTCCGCCGCCCGCTGCGCCGCCTTCCCCACGTCCGCGCTCTCCACCACCTCCGCCGCAGCCGCAGCCGCAGCCGCATCCGCATCCTTCTCCTTGACGGCGGCGGGGATGAAGGCGGTGGTGGGCTTGGCGGTGGCTGGCGAGAGGTTGAAGACCTCGAGGGATCCCCGGGAGTCGCGAGGCAGCGCCGCCAGGTGGTGGGGGTTCGGCCGATCCTCCTCCGCGCCGCCGCCGCCGCCGCCGCCGCCTGCGTATCACCAAAAAAACTCCAAATCGTTTGTTCCAAAGCACAAAGAAGCGATCTTCCCAAGGAAACACATGATGAGAGTATGCATTCTATTGCATCTTCCTTGGGCTGCATTGCATGGATTTGCTCCGTTTCTACTTCCTCAAACGAATTTGGGCTGCAAGAGAAGCCCCGAGCTCACGCAGACTGCTCGAGTTTGGTCCATTTCGATGAGCTTCAAACGAGCTCAAGCCAAGCCTGTCTGAGCTTCCTATCACTCAACCACGAGGCACGAGCTTCGCCTAGCTCATTCAATAGTTTGTTTTTCTCCATAAAGTAATATTTATGGCATATATCATCCGTGTGCACGACCTTTGTTTGTTTAAAAATTAAAATGACCCTGAGCCTATTTACAAAATTTGTGTGTCAGTGAGCCTGAGCTCGAGCTTACTCGAGTTTTGTTAGCCATATCGAGCTCGCTCCTCGCTCATTTTCAGCCCCACCGGCCACCGGGGATGGAGGACACATCCGACTTGCTTGCCGATGCCGAGGTCGAGCTCGTCAGTAGTAACCCACACGGAGTAACTTTCCGTAAGCTTGAGTGAGAGGTAACCTTGCATTGGTACTGACAGTCCGACAGTCACACCTGCTGATTGCTTGACTAGGTTCAGGGTCTTGCTTGATCAATTATCTTGCATGTCGTTCATCCAGCTATTGAGCCACTGAATAGAACCCTTTAACATTGCAAACAGTAATAAGCTGTTCAATGCGCTAAAAAATTTAACGGCAAGGACGCCAGTACCATGTACACGGATGATGTAGCACTTTTTAGTGATCCGTACAAAGACAAGTTATAAACAATACCCCATACCCGGTTGATGTTCTAATCAGAGTTTTGAAAACCGTTCTGGGTCTAAAACTCATTGTGTTTTTGTAGGGGTGGCAAGTGAAACGCTTTTCTACCTGTTTATCGCCTTTTCCTTTTTCTAGACTGTTTTGGGCGAGGTACCTCGGATGGTTGCACCCGCCACCTACCACACAAGATCAACTCATCAACTTACGTATGGATCGGTGGATAGCTTGGACACCACTTTGGTAGACGTGACTATAAAAGAAGAGTGGCGGATGACACGATCGTTTTTGGTTTGTGGACATGGACTATTTGGGAAGAGAGTAACCATTGCATCTTCCAAGCCAACCATTGCTCGACAGAGAATGTCTTCAACGGGCGAAGCAAGAGCTGAAACCTAAAGATATGATAATGAACATGCCATAAGCTAAACTAGGGACCACGCCTAGCATTTCAAGTTAATCCTTCTGATCTATTCTGTCATTAAGAATACTTTTTCTATTTGTCTTGCTTGTAAAATATCTAGCCAATCTTTTCCTTTGATTTATATTTTAAAACATTATAATTTTCAAAACTATAATCAATTCGTATTTTAACTAGTAAGTTACTTATTTTAGTTAAAGTACGTATTTCACTATTGGTATATACGTATATAAGTCTATCTTATAGTGACCTAAGGACGCATCTTTGTGATTCGCCCCTAACTTGTTTTAGACCTTTGATCATGCCCTTAGCTATGGCTTTGTTACATATGGAATATGATCTCTCTCTTGTGAATGTTATCTTTACTGGCTAGAAACACATTAACAACAAATATCTTTTAAACTATTTAGATCTAATACATAACAACTATATGGGTAGATTTGTCTTAAAAAGTACTTTCATAGTATTACAGTTTTACTATGTTTTATAAATAAATTATAGCAGTAATTAATAGTCAAATGTGTATTTGTATGTTGAAGACTATATCGATATGCAAAAGACAATTGTCTGTGTGGTCGGAGGGAGGTATTATTAAAGTTAGATCATTAGGAGGGTCAATAAAATGCGTTAGAGGAAATCACATACTCACATGCAACATCATCAATTAAGCAATAATAAGAAGAATTGACTGTGCGTGCCGACACTCCTCGATCAACTGACTCATCACAATTACGTAACTGTACGTTAGCTGTGCACGCTAGTGTGAAGAACCCTCCTCAACTGACTCATCACAATTACGTAACTGTACACTGCGCACTAGTGGGAAAAAATTCAATTCAGAATTTCAGGAGTTTTGGGCATGATCTTGTCGTCGTATTTTATTAACGAATGGAAAAATAGCTGTTAGTCAATGCGAGTACTATCTTAATTCGAGTGGCATCAGAGAGAACAGGGCTTGGCTGCTGCAACAGCAAGAAACTTGATCAGTAAATAATATAACCAGGAGTTCAACATCAATAAATGGATAAAGGACGTGATTGAGGAGCTACGTGTTGATAGAGAAAAGGACGTATATATGGAACCTCACAAAGTCGCCTGTCGAAGCAATAACCTGAATAAAAAGAAAAGTTGGGAGGGAAAGAACAAAGTCATGGAATTTGATTCTAAGTTTTTGTGTGCATCACTTTTGTTCACGGACCATGGGAATCAGAGGTTGAGATGCATGTATATCTGCATCCCTATCAGTAAGCAGAGATACGGATGAAGAGGTTGGTAGCTGCTTCTCGCTGTATGTGTGTCTGACGAAGAGCTTGCAATTAATATGCCGGCCACTGATTAATCAGCTTGCAGCAACCACTGATTGAACTCTCGTTAGTGTATAATAACCGTTGCAAGTTACACAGCCATTAAGCGCAGTCAGATGGATACTCACACATCGATCAGCTGCGGTGTGTTGCTACCTGCTAGCATTTTGAGGGCTCAACAATCAGAAATCCCCTCCGTCTTGCCTGGTTGCTGCAGGTGCATGTCAGTCTGAATCTGAAATGCTGCTTATCACAATCCGATATATTACCCTATATAATAGGGTTCTAGATACGAATTAAGTCCCAGTTCTTTACCGCTTATCTTATTTAACTTATTTACTTATCTGCTTTATCGTCTAACTCTGAGAGCTTTTTGAGGTGTACTCGAGACTTCGAGAGACGAGTCTTCATTGTTTGACTTGTTTTTAGACACACTTTTGAAGATAGAAACAAGAGAGCTCTGCAGAGATGGTGAGCGTGAAGAAAGAAAACTACCATCAAAGAAAAACAACTCTCAAATGGATTTGCTGGTCTATGATAACCAAGTACACATAGGTGAAGAGCCTAGTTTTGCATAGGCGCAAGCTCTTTTCAAAAGAATTTCGTTTATAGGAAGCAAGAAAACGCATGCACGTGCGCAACAAGCAAGAAAACGGGTCCGTGAGCTAGGCGGATCTACCCACTGAAAGGTTCCCTTGGTAATCTTTTTGTGAAAGTGACCGACACAACGCTATACCGGAAGGTCCTTTGGAGTGTAGAAGGTATAGGAGTTGGGTTGAAAAAACTAGATTATTTATATTTTAGACAAAGATAAGTAAATAAATAGATAAATCAAATAAGTTGTTGAATAACTGTGCCTAAATGGATGATAAGCCAGGCAGCCAGCTTGCCTGCCCAGTGCCAGTGGCAGGCAAATCGAGGCGAGCAGTGAGGTACAGTTAATTAATATAATGTCAATAATTTATGGGAGCTCACGCTCATCGATCTTCTCTCGCTGCTCGATGTTAGCTAGCACGCGAATCGAATCAACCATAATTAAGGTTCACGTGCTGACACTGGTTACAAGTAACATGCATGCATGCCCATGTCTCAAAATTTCATCAAGAGGGGGAGGAAATACATACCTTTGGAAGCCATTTTGGATAATCGAGGTTCGATCGAGCCCTTCTTCCTCCTCCTCCTCCTGGCTCTCTTCTTCTTCTTCTTCTTCTTCTTCTTCTTCTTCTTCTAATTTTATTGGGCAGAGCCTGCTATGTGTGTTTCATGCATTCATCTTGATCCGAAATGAACCCAGCTAGCAGATCAAACATACATACATGTATCATGTATGTATGTGTATGTAGGGACTGTGGAATTTGGAGGTGTGCATGAGATGGGGTTGCTCCTGATGCGGAGATAGATATATGAGGACGAGCAGGTGTGGGTGTATATACTGTACACCTGGAGGTGCAACAGGGACAGATCATACGCTTCACTTAACAAAGCAAGCAGGGTTCCAGTGCAAGCTCACACAACAATATCAATCTCCAGTCCACAAGCTCATTCTATTTAATTACCTGGATCCATTCCATTCTGTTGTTGTTAAATGATATAGTACTAACATATATAATCTTCTGTGCCACTTAACAATTAACAATGCAGTGCAGTGTCCATGCATGCATCCCACCGACGCTTTGCTGTGATTTTCTTCCCACCTCCCGTTTTCACACTGAACTATGCATGCATGGCACCTCAGCTTACTTCTCTTTCGCCGTATGTCACCAACAGGACCCGGTTAGCCGTTAGCCACGGTTCTAATACGAACAAAAATATGTCATATTACTTTCCATCGATCGCGTAGGATTTGATGTCACATACCCTCAACTCCACTTCATGCTCCACTACGCCATGCTTCTGCATAATCGGCTCGTTATGCAACCATCATAGTTACCAACAACATATGCTAAAGTCAGGGCCTATTTGGTTGCATGGCAAATTTTACTAACTTTGTCACGCCTAAATCGTCGGCCAGCCCACCTAAGTTTAATTCATAAATTTCTCCGCCACACATTCGCAAAAAAGATCAATATTACGGACCACTTTTTGTTTGGCCCGTGACATGTCATGTGAGGGACAACATATGCACGACGTCGTCAACGTCGGCATGCTGCAGGATCAGAGGATCCACGCCCCAGTTAGTTGAATTTGTTAAGTAATATATAAGTCTATCTTAAGTAATAGATGAGTCTATCTTAAGTTATAGTAGTTAAGTTTGTTAAATAATAGATAAGGTAAGTTTGGTGATTACCTTTTTTTTTGTTGATCGTAAGCTGCTGCCTAATAAAAGGGGTTCAGCGGCCATGAATCAAGATTAAGCAATAAATATCTTTTATCTTGTTGCCCTCTCATCCTCTTCCACCTCCTCTTGACGCTACCGTCAAATTCATCTCGTCCTTGTGATCGTGACATCTTGGTATACTTATATACTCCCTCCGTTCTAAAATATAAGGCGTGAATGTATTTTAAAAAATCAATGTTTAGAACGTTTAACTAATAATTATGCTAGGAACATATATGTTCAATGTTATGCATGTGATATAGTTAGATTCGTATTTGAAAGTACTTTGATATGATGTTAATTTTATAGTTATTGATGATGATGATATAATATGAAAGAAATTAATGGTCAAAGTTTATGTTTGTTGACTTTATAAAAAAATTATAAGCATTACATTTCAGAACGGAGGGAGTATTACTTAACAAATTCAACTAACTGGTCTGCGGATCCTCTGATCCTGATCCAGCTGCACGCGAATCCTCTGATCTTGTTGTCCACTAACATTGACGACGTCGTGCGTATGTTGTCTCCACATGACATGACATAACACATGACACGCGAAAGCGGTAAAGGGGCGGAGAAGGTTGAAATGAACCAGTTGGGTTTTTGAGGGCACGTGAATCTGTGGTGGCCCCATAGGCCATAGTATGTTACCCTAGCTGAGAGGAAAAAACTGGATCGACAGCAAGAAGCGGGCTGATATCGATAGAGAGGAGGCAGCCAAAATCGATGAGATGGCCCATGCATCTCTCCTCACGCACCCATATCCATGTCCTCGTTCATTGTTGATGCTGGGAGCCATAACTCGCACACCGTGGCATGTTGGGACAATCAATGCCCGCCACTCCTCAACATTCCTGAAATTCCCATGAATTTATCTATCATTCCTTCCTCTGCTGCCAAGTTAACATGCAACACAATGTATCTGCAGCGGTGAGTGACAACTCCATTCTTCATGGCAATGCCACACTCACTTCCCAATTCCCATCCTTCAGCCAGGCAATGAATGCACAGGAATGGAAACAGAGACTTTATACAGAGACATACATACATGCCTATCTTTTGAAGAGGATACACACATGCCTATAATCTCTCATTCAAACACTACACTCGGACTAACCAAATCAAAACAGGTTTCGACCTTCTTTCAAAGATATCTTTGAGGTGTTAGCGATGCTGTCGTTTTTTTTTCATACATTGGCTCTTTATATAGAATTCAACTGGTAAACAAGCTGTCTTTCAAATCTATTTCGAGCTCACGTTTATCGTTTACATCTTGAGGGGCATCACAATCCAGAACTTTTATACGTATATCATACTTGCATTCCATATCGGATTGCAGGCAGTCAAGGATAGACAGGACATTGTTTACCTGATGGCTCCTTGACCTGTCTACTGCCGTGAAAGTGTAAACCTTACCATCTACTTCTATCCAGCTGCACCCCGTGTTCGTCTTCAGCCCTCTCTCCTTCATCACTTTCCTCACTCTGGCCACATCGCTCCAGCAACCAATGCTCGCGTACAGATTTGCGAGCTGTATGTGAGTTGCAGCACAACCTGGCTCCAGCTTAAGGCGGTGCTCCGCAGCATGGATGCCGATCGGAACGCTTCCGTGCACCCTGCAGGCAGCCAGTAGATTGCCCCATATGACGCCGTTTGGAGGCATGGACATTGTCTGGATCAAATCCCATGCTTCATCAAGCAGACCTGCACGACCCAGAAGGTCGACCATACATGAGTAGTGATCCAGCTTGGGTTCTACCCCACATCTGATCATTGTCTTGAAGCAGTGCCGCCCTTCCTCTACGAGGCATGCGTGCCGGCATGAAGAAAGGATGCCAAGGAAGGAGAGTGCATTCGGTGCCACACACTGCTCCTCCATTTCTTTCAGCAGGTTTAGGCAATGTTTAGCAAGGCCATACTGCGAATACCCAAAGATCATGGAGTTCCAAGAAACCAGGTCTTTGCAGGCAATGCCCTCAAATATGGAACGGGCTTCGTCTATATTCCCGCACTTTGCATACATTGATACCAGCGCGTTTGAAACATGCACATATGGGCCAAAACCCATTCTCATTTCCACACCATGAACAGCCTTACCAAGTGCAAGAAAAGCGTGGCTAGTGCACACACCGAACAGAGTGGTAAATGTGATGTCATTAGGCTTGAATGCTGACTGCCTCATCAGTTGAAACACATGGAGACATGCTTCAACCTGGTTATCCTGAGCGTAACCAGAAATTAGTGCCGTCCACGACACGGTATTTTTGACTGGCATGTTCTGAAAAACCTGACGAGCACTTCCCAATCGACAGCATCTTGCATATAGGCTGATGAGTGATGTACCAGCATGGACAGACGACATGTCATAACCAACTTTCACCATTAGAGCGTGAAGCTGCATCCCTCCCCTGAGGGATTGCTTGACAGCACAAGAGCTCAGGGCAGATGCTAACACAGATACATCTGCACTTATTCCTCCCTTGAGCAGCTCTATAGGTAGTGCAAACTTATTGATGGATTGGCAGGCTGAAATATCAGTGGTACCAGGTGAGGTTTGTGGTGCCTTTGCCTCGGGCGTGACACGCCTAGTTGATCCCAATATGTCATGCATACAGTCATCAATAAGGCGGCGATGGGATGGAGCCTGCTCTTGGGGTTTCGCTGGTCGAAGGTGCAGAAGAGTGAGCGCATTGGGTATGCTGGGAGCCCCTTGCTTGGATGTGCCAAATTTTGCCACAAGCGGATGAAGTGGTGGTAAAACAGGAACAGTGTGGGCATCGTTGCTGAAAGAGCAGCAGATGTACATGACCGAAGCAGTCCATGAGTTGCAGGTGGGCAGGAGCATATCTATGCTTTTGCTGATTTGCACTCGCATTGCATTGCATTGGGTTATTGGTGATAAGAGGAGGATCACAGCAGCTTGCAGCTGCAGGGGCCAGGGGAGCACTGCACCGAGACAAAGCAAGCAATAGTAGAGTTACATGATCAACATTATGGGCGTGGTAAGGCAAGCATTACCATGAGCACCTGGTGTGCTGGTGGCAGACCCAGGATTTCGGGGAGCCTACGAATGACCCATTACCACAGATAGTACCATATATGTATACGACAAGCACAAATTTGGTCACTACCAACAATTCCGTCTAATAAATAGAAAGTCATTAAGACATGAAACGAACTAAAAAGATATAATTGAATACCTCATTAGAGTTGACCATAATATGGACACTTATTCGGCTTGCATGTCAAAGTTTAACTGTTTAAGCATACAACCACGCATGATACATTGAGACTGCAATATAGAAAAATGTGGTCATTAGTACATCGTATAGCATAGGAAATACATTAACGTAAACATTTTTTGGTGATCGATTGAAGTATTGAAATGCATCACTTACTAGTATACCAATTATTTAGGGAGGCAAATCAGTACAATCATGGATGCATGGAGAGATAGACTCATAGCCAGACTCACTTTATTTCTAAGACTGTAAACACTATGATTACAAAATACCAATTTTGTAATTCACCTCAAATCTGAATGAACAATTGACACTGACGGTGCTCTTGCTTGTTACTTGTTAGTTCCTCTGTGGCGCAGGCCCTCAGCTAGCACAGGGGAACGGCCGGAAGGGGGCACAAGCACGGGGCAAGAGCTGGCCGGCAAGCCGGGAGCCTGGGACGCCGCTGCCACACCGTCACGATGTCGGCTAGGGCTGCGATTTGGAGAGCAAGACTGGCGAGAAGAGATCGAGTGCCGGTGTGGGCTTTAGGTGGATGGCTCGCCCAGCACACCCTCGGCCCATCTCCACCATTGCCTTCTTCCTTGGACTGGTAGCAGGGGCAACCATCAGTGACAGAGGGGAGGGTTGGGGATACCATATTTGGCTATGCCACTTATAGACAACTCTAGTACATAGAGACAACTTATACAGTGATTTGTCTATAGAGTTGTTTGCAAAGTTATTTAATGATTTGTCTGCATGCAATTTAATGATGAGCTCGTTGGCATGACCTTTCTCAAAGCTTGATCTGTTGTCATCTTGTCAACATCACATTGGAGACGATGATGTCATACTTGGGGAAATGAAGCACCATGAGGATCATGCGGATGATATCACCTTAAGAAATTTGAGTTAAACCAAGTGAGTTGATTTCTTCCACAAGAACATTTAAGCGAGAATACATATCATTTGCACACTCATGAGAAAGCATCATGAAGGCATGAATTTTACCTCTCCTCACGAACATTTTGGGATAATCTCACAAAGAGCGACCCATTTGTCGTGAGCATTAGTGTCACTATGTACTCTAGAAAACACTTCTTTGCTCAAGACTTCAAAGATAGCATTCTTAGCCTTAGCATTCCATTTAGCTTGAGTAGTACCACGTGGTGTCTCATCATACCCATCATGTGTAGTGTTCCTTACATCAGGGTCAATGGCCTCTAGGTAGCTAATGTGCACTTTCTAATAACCAAAGTGTAGCACCCTGGCTTACTATAAGCCCAAGATGCTACCAACTCCCTAATTTCTACAAAATTTCGGCAACACTTCCACTTAAATATGGACATCCACTCAGCAGACAAACAACACCCACGAAACAAAAGTCTAACCACAGCCCACAATCCAACACTGCCATCACAACGTTACGAAAGGCCAACAGCTATCCTTACCTTCCTTGGTCCAACACGGCCCATGGAGGGAACCACCGAAAGAGGGTAGCACAAGCACGATACTAACTCAAGTTTACACACGGTTATACTATAGCAGGTGAGTTACAGTTCAAACCAATTGCTTATTTATTCTAGGTTAGGTAATTATTAGTTAGTTTAGTGAGGTTGCTGCACATTTCTGTGAGTAATACTACCATCCCACACGTGTCACAATCGAGGGATACCTAAACAAAATAGAGAAATCAAAAGTGAGTCCAGGACACATATTTAAATAGAGGACAGTAAACAGACTAAGAATAGCAATCTTCACATTCAGTCTTTTGCCTCCAATTTTTAATTACATCCAATGATCATTATCATCACAATGCAATGCAAATGATAAATGTGTCTCTTCTCTGAGCTTATACCGATATAGCAAGTGTCCACCCGTAGGTGTCCCACTTCCCCCATCCTTTTTCATACAGGATCCAACACAAATACTCCACTCCCGTGAAGTGCCTACTCCTGTAGGGCTTAAGCTCACAGATCATGGCCATATAGCTTTCTCACCGACCTGGTCCACGACACTCCGAACTAGTTATATGACCATTTCCTCCACCCGGCTATGCACATGAATGCAGATGAATGCAGATGTTGCATACTTACCCTTAATGCACTTACCGGTTTACAATGTAAAAGAATAATTTTCCTTGGCTCAGGTAGCACATATCAACATATCTTAATATTAATCACATAAAACCGAGCATTTGGTTAAGTCAGTTTGGTTAAATATGCACTTGCCTTATTACACCTGAAGACCTGTGAGCGACAACGATCTCCCCGATCCCGAGGCGGTGGCACCTAAAACGATGAATAGGTCATATAACACACTTCAAACTACCCGCAACACTCTAGCCTGTCTAACCCATAAACCCCCCCCAATTAGGTCACTAGTTGCCGGATTAGTCGCCTAAAGCCGATAATCTGGAATTTCCAAAAGCAAGCTTGCGAAGGCCATATCTCCCAAACCGCTTGGCCGATTTTCATGTTCTAGGTCTCACTGGAAAGCCAAGGACACGAACTACATTTCATTCTACATGGACACCCTCGAGCTCCTGCTAAAAACTCCCTGAAACGGGGTTGCAAGCTACTGCATATATGAATTTGTCATCGAAGCGCAAATTCAACACCTATTGCTCTCAAACTCCTCCCAAACCTAACCTAATCAATGCATAAAAGGGCTAATTGTAGAGAGAGGATGCTTAGTTCGTTACCCAAACGTGGAGCTCCAAACCCTGGCTTCCTCTCCTCTTCTTCCTTCCCTTTCCTCTTCCCTCTTCTCTTCCAAGGCCGGCCTCCTCTCCCCACTCTCCTCCCTGCCCAGCAGCAAGGCCGACGGCGGCTATAGGCGGCGACGGCTAGTGGAGGGGCGGCGGCTGGGGGAAAGCCGGGGAGGAAGGTGTTCGAGAGAGCACGGGGGTTCCAGAGAGTTTGGGTGATTCTCTGTTACGGAGTAGATAATTCAACGGGGCTGTTTGGTTCCTAACCTACTTCACCGTACTTCACCATGTGATCAGGACCAATTGAGAGTAATGACTTGAATGAAACCAAATAGATATAAAAATTACAAAATAAAATTAACTAAAATGAACTGCATAAAAAGAATACGCTCCGGTATCCTCCCCTCCATGTCAATGCGTACGGATATATACAACCTGTTAGTTAAGCTTGTAGTGTGGTAAATAACAATCGTAATGCACATATATAATTACAATTTACAACTTGATCGGCCCATTGAGAGAACGCAATGCTACTTTTAATTAAATGAATAAGTGTCACACGTATTTATGCGTACATCCATGTACATAATTGATCTGTTAATTAAAAACAATTATTTGCATGTTATTGCACCCATTAATTAATCTATATCTATATCCATATTTTGATTATCTATTATTTAATTTTGCTCGTTTAGGTGTTTTATGAGATGGCCCACGCCAATATCAACCGATTGAGACAATCAATGAAATAAGGAATGCTTCTACACCTGCTCCATATAAACATAGACAAATAGAAAAAATTGCACGTGTTCTAAATACTAATTTTTTCTACAAATTGTTGATATCAGCATTGCTCCAACGTGCTTTGTACGTGCACGCTTTCTAGTGTATATATATTGTCGGTGCAACGTGCACTAGGGTCTGCTACATTTACTTAATCAGCGGTGGCGCGGCGCACGGCGGGCGAGCAAGGCCCTAAACGCCACGCACGAGCACGCCACGCGGCGGTTAGGCGACGATCTAGAAACCCCGGGAAGTGGCGCCATGCAAACGGGCGGGCTCTGGGCCCCACTTGGCAGGTGCGCCCGAGAAGAGGAGGGAGCTTATCATAGAAGGCTCCACTCAGCGTATTGGAGGTATTTAATGCGGCGATTCGGCGTGAGAGACAGGAGATGATGGGTGCGGTCACTGTGGCTATGGCCGAAGCATTGTAGCTGTCATTCCGCCACCGCACTGCCACAGGTCTGACCAGCGTCAGTGTCAGGCGGCTCTTCCATCCCGTCCACACTCGGTGACAGATGGGAGCACGTGAAGCAATCGGCGTCAGCAGCAGAGGAAAATGGGATGCATAGTGATACAACGCAATTAATGTACTCTCTCTCTCTCTTAGCAGTCCCAGGCAGTATAAAAGGGGATCCGGGTGAGAGAGGGGGGGTTGTATCTCGGATACACACAAATTTTGTACGTTCTCCAGAGAACACACACCTTCAAATCAAAGAAATCAAGCACAAGCAGGATTAGGACTGTTACCCGCCTTGGGGTCCAAAGCTGAGTAAAATCTGGCGTCTCCCTGTGCGTGCTCGATCAAACGAACTAGTTAGGAAAAATCCCTCTCTAGACAAACACAGTTCACAAAATCTGTAAGGTCAAAAACCATCGATATATATAGAGTAAGGATAAAGTCACACACACACACACATATAAATATAATATTTGGTACTCCATCGAGTCTGTGTTCCTTACTTGGTTTAGAAATAATTAATTGTGCATCAACTTCAAAAGGAGTTCGAAGAAATTGCATTCTGTGATGGCGAAATCGTTAAAGATTTCTCCATCAGGCTGACCAGTCTTATGGGAAACTTGGCCACAGTCGGGGAGGAAACCGATGAGACCAGAGTAGTCTAGAAGTTACTCAGAGTTGTGCCACCCAAGTCAATCGAGACCCTGCTTGACCTCTCCACTCTTACGATTGAGGAGGTGACAGGAAGATTGAAGGCAGCAGAGGAACGCTTGGATTCGACTGATGGCAGAAGGGGGTCATCCAGCGGCAAGCTTCTACTGATCGAGGAAGAATGGCTTTCCCGATACAAAGGTCGCCCTATGGAGAAGGATCATATGGCAGAGGCTCTGCAGGTGATGCTGGCGGAAGAATGGTGGTGGCAATTAACGTCGCAACAAACCGTGGCAACCCAAGCAGAATGGAGGAGGTCGAGCCGGAGCGCGCGACAAGAGGATTGACCAATGTCGCAATTGCGACAAGTTTGGTCATTGGGCTAGAGATTGTCGTCAACCAAGGAAGGAGCAAGCGCATCTCACTCAAGAAGATGATGTGATGCCCGTGCTTCTGATGGCACAGGCGTGCGCAGTGACGGAACCAACTATGCTTGCCACAAGCACTATCCATCCCGAGGAGCCGAACGCGCTGGCCTATTTCAGCGTAGGGGGTGATGACCATGTTGATGGGTGGTTGTTCGACACAGGAGCCACAAACCATAAGACTATACATCGAGAGGTTTTCACCAAGCTTGAGCAAGGAGTCACCGGCACCGTCCGCTTTGGAGACGGATCGGTGGTCGACATTTGCGGCCGTGGCACCGTGATGTTCACAGGACGAAGCGAGGAACATAGGGCACTTATGGACGTCTACTACATTCCTCGGCTGAAGAACAACATAGTGTGCATCGGCCAACTTGATTAGAATGGTGCGAAGGTAATGATTGAAGATGGAGTGCTGAGCATATGGGACCAAAATAAGAAGCTCTTGGCCAAAGTCACTAGAGGGAAAAATCGCCTCTATGTCTGGTTCCTCAGGTGGCTAGACGCATCTGTCTTCTCGCTCAGCGTGACGACATTGCCTGGCGATGGCATGAGAGGTATGGTCATATTAGCTTCGAAGCTCTTCGGCAATTGACGCGACATGGCATGGTGCGAGGTCTGCCTTCAATTGATCATGTGGAGCAGATCCACGACACCTGTGTCATCACCAAGCAGCGGTGATCTCCTTTCCCAACATAAGCGAAGTACCACGCAGAGAGTGCTCTGGATCTTGTCCATGGAGACCTCTGCGGGCCTACTCCAGCGACACCCAGCGGCAAGCGATATTTCCTCCTCTTGGTGGACGATTGCACCTGTTTCATGTGGTTGGTGCTGTTAGCCGCTAGGGGTGATGCTCTAGCAGTGATCAAGAGGTTTCAAGCCACGACAGAGCTAGAAAGTGGCAACAAGCTTCGGATACTTTGGATTGATAATGGAGGGCAGTTCACTTTTGTGGAATTCGCCCAATACTGCGCAGATCAAGGAGTTCAGTGGCATCATTCGGCACCCTACTCTCCACAATAGAATGGAGTTGTAGAGCGTCAGAACCAGACAATGGTTGCTATGGCGCGCAGTATACTCAAGCAGCGTGGTATGCCTGCGAAGTTTTGGGGAGAGGCGGTCACAACGGCTGTCTACCTTCTGAATCGTTCACCAATGAAGGCCCTCAATTGGAAGACACCGTATGAGGCTTGGCACAAGAAGAAACCGTCGGTCAGTTTCTTGCACATTCGGTTGCTTGGCTTATATGATGAAACTAAAGCCACAACAAGGGAAACTTGAAGACCGAAGTCTCCCAGTCGTGTTTCTTGGATATGTGTAAGGGTCCAAGGCCTATAAGGTGTTTGATCCAATGTCCCAGCGAGTTTATGTAGTAATGATTTGGTATTCGACGAAGACAGAAGCTCGGATTGGAGCAAGATGGAAGACAAAGATGATTGGCATTCAGGTGAGTTCTCAATTGAACTCTCGACACAGGTGATGGGCTCTCCTAGACCCATGGAGATAGGAGAAGGGGGTGGCGTGCAAGGGAGTGGGGAGACGGTGCTTGATCCTGAGGAATCACCTGAGTCATCACTCGATTCCGAGGCTCCAACTGACGCATCAAGAGAAGATGTTAAGTTTGTTTTGCCACCGCCCAATTCTAAAGATATGTTGGACGGACACCACAACACAACGCCCGTCCGATTCCGGCTCATTGACAACGTGGTCGGTGGTGACCTACATCCTCTAGGCCTTGTAGAACATAAGCTGCAAGATGATGAGCTGCACTTTCTAAGTGCAGGGAAGCCCCACACCTACACTGAGGCTGCCCAAGAAGAAGCATGGCGTGAAAACCATGAAGGAGGAATTGAGGGCGACAGAAGAAAATAAAACATGGAGGCTCATCACATTGCCGTCTGGTGTTTGTCCCATTGGTCTGCAAGTTGAAGAAGGACGCCGATGACAACATAGTCCATCACAAGGTGCGATTGGTGGCGAAGGGATATGTCCAGCGCGCCGGAGTGGACTTTTATGAGATGTATGCGCCGGTTAGACCTGATCACGGGAAAGCCCAGCTTGACCGGTGCATCGGGCCGAGCTCGGACCTCAATCTGAAGCCCAGTTGTCGGGCCGGGCCGGGCCCGAGTTTTTCGTGATTTAAGCTGTGGCTGGGCTAGGTCGTCAGGCTTGGGCCCTGTTTTCGAGCCCGACGCACCGTGCCAAGCAGGGCTCGGGCCTGGCCCCGTGGGACCGGGCTTTTCCAAGCCCGGCCCGACGTTTGATCAGGTCTAGCGCGGTTGCTCGATTTGAGTTAGTACGACTAATAATCGCGACTACGGCACATAATGGATGGGCCATTCACTACCTCGACATCAAGTCTGCATTCCATAATGGAGACCTAGAGGAAGAAGTGTATGTCGAGCAACCTCTAGGTTTTGCTATTAAAGGTAAGGAGCACCTTGTGTACATACTTGATAAGGCGTTGTATGGATGCGCCAAGGCCCGCATGCTTGGAATATAAAACTCGAAAGAAGCTCGCTGTCTCTCGATTTCAACCGGTGCACTTCAGAGCATGGATTGTACACTAGAGGGACAAAGACATACTCTTGGTGGGAGTCTATGTAGATGACCTGATTGTGATTGGAAGTAATCCGAAGGAAGTATCCAAGGAAGAAATGAAGAGCAAATTCAAGATGAGTGATCTTGGATTGCTTTCATACTATCTCGGAATTGAAGTGAAGCAGGACGACGACATGATTACCTTGTGCCAGGCTATCTATACCAAGAAGATTATTATCGCAACAGGAATGCAAGGATGCAATGGACTGAGCCTTGGGGTGCGTGTGGTTGAGCACCTCTCTCGAGTTCTGAACCATGACCGTCGAGAGTGATTAAAATTCCGGATGGCGAGGGAAGGGTGCGGGCTTGAACACGTGACCTCGCGAGTGATCTCCAGCACCGCATACCACCCCATCATTGCATTCAATTCAACCATACTGTACACTATTTAGCCGTCTAGAGAGATACACCCCTGCATCGGTAGTACTTGCATGGATCGGGTCGTGGCGCACGCGGGAGGGGCACTCTCTCGATGGCTATATTGAGACCATAGAGAGACGGAGTGATTTATTCATTTTTCTAAATCACAATACTTATAAAATGTACTCAATTTAATTTCAAAAAATCTATAATAATTTTAAAAATCTTTAATAAATTGGCATATATCATGAATTTGGTAAAATACCAGCGGATAAATTATTTTCATAATATTAATTTTAATATTTTTTGAATTTATGCATTACCTAAAGGTGCAAAAATTACAATTTTAGCAATGAAAAATCATAAAAAAAAACAAATTCTAGAAAATTGGTATGAAATGTCTAGCGTAGCATGAAAAATTTGATGTCATGGTCTTTGACCCACGTGTGTTTTGCGATTGATACATCAACAAGGATGAATGAGGAGGGTCGAAGATTTGGACCTGTGAGGTAAGCTGCGAAGTTGGATTAGTGGGCCTTGTGCAGTTGTGATGGCCAGTTTAAAACCAGAGCCGACCGGCCTGAACCGGGGACCCAATACGAATTCAATCTAAGGGCCTGTTCGGTAGCTCGTTTCCGTGGCGTTTGTTGCGTTTTGGTTTGACTGTTGGTCCCAGTTGGCAGCTACCCGGCATTCAATGCGTGTACGCGTTTTGCTCCCTGGCTGGAACCGAACAGAACTGCACAGAACGAGCAATCGAAGAAGGCCTTAAGTTGTTGGGTTAAAACCTAGTAGATGAGGATATAGATCGCTGATCAAATAAAATGTGCTGCCCACTTCTGTAACTTGTTTAGTTTTAGTTGGGAAAATTTGACCACCTTTGAAAGTGGTATTTAAACTATTAAAAAGTATTTTTGAAATCTTTGAGGAAAAACTCTACAAAGTCCTAGAAAATTACTTTTCAAAATCAAAGCGATGGTTTATACAAAAATAACAAAAATTATAAACCCAACAAAAACTAAAACTAAACAATGGATCAAAGAGGGTCTATTGATTTAGGCCTTGTTTGTTTCAGATTAATGTAGCGTTGCGTTTTACTGTAGCAAATTTGCGATCCCCTTGAAATACGTCTTAACGAGTTCAAAAAATTATGAAAAAAATATTTTACAAACTTTAATATGTCCTATTTAAAACCCCACAAGAATGACTACAAAACATTACATCATTTGGCTTATACAAAAATAACAAATTTTCATTTAATTTAATTTAATTTAATCTGAAACAAACAAGACCTTAGCTATCGAAAATCAATACATATACGCTGCGTTCTTCCTCCCAATTTAATTACCAGTACTTTTTATAACTGAGCCGCCACGTGGCGCCACTCTGTGTCGTCCCGAGGGATTATTTACGTCGACCAGGGCTGACGTAAATAGGCGAGGCCAGGCGACGCCCCTACCCGATGGCTAGTATTTACGTCAGCCTTGTGGCCGATGTAAATATTCGCTATTTACGTCGGTGGCCGACGTAAATAAGCGTATTTACATCGCCGTATTTACGTCGGCATTTACGTCGGCTTTTAGGCTATTTACGTCGGCTTGAGCAAAGTAAGGCTAGAGTCAAACCCTGAACTGGGTACCCAACACGAATTCAATCTAGTTGTTGGGTTAAAACCTAGTAGATGAGGATATAGATCTCTGATCAAATAAAATGTGCTGCACTCACTTAGGCCCTCTTCTGTAACTTGTTTAGTTTTAGTTGGGAAAATTTGACCACCTTTGAAAGTGGTATTTAAAGGCTAAATAAATTATTAAAAAATATTTTTGAAATCTTTGAGGAAAAACCCTACAAAGTTCTGGAAAAATTACTTTTCAAAATTAAAGCGATGGTTTATACAAAAATAACAAAAATTATAAACCCAACAAAAACTAAACAATGGAGGTCTATTGATTTAGCTATCGAAAATCAATACATATACGCTGCGTTCTTCCTCCCAATTTACCAGTACTTTTTTAATTAATATTTTTGAAACGGGAGGGAGCGTGGTGGGTCCCACAAGCCCAACCACGACGGTGCTGGGTGTAACGGCTTCCCTTCCTTGTTCCCCATAGCCTCCCTCCCACTTCTTCATTTCAATTCAATTCAAACCCAATCGAACCCCTCCTGCGCTGCGAGCTGCGATCCCGACCGCGCCGCCGCTCGCCGCCGCCGCCGCCGCCTACCTTGGTCCAGGTCCGTCCCATTCCATTCGCTCCCTTCTGGGTTGGTGGTTTTCTCCGATCGAATCCCTAGCTGATTAATCCTGTCGCAGGCTTCGCCGGCGCCGATGGAGGCCGGCAGCACTCCGCGCAGAGCAGACGCAGCGTCCTCCTACGTCTCCATGTCCCCCTCTCCCTCCCCGTCCCCATCCCACACGCCGCGCTCCAAGGCCAAGCGCCTGCTCTCCAGCGCTGCCGCTCCCGCCGCGACCGCCGGCACCATCGACTCCTCCAAGGGCGGCGGCGTCAACATCCACGTCCTCCTCAGATGCAGGTATACGGATGGATCCCTCCTTCCCACTGCAACCCCATCCCCCCTTCAGCTTATCGGATCATGTTCGCTGCCAATGCCAACGCCAATGCCAATGCCAATGCAGGCCTCTAAGCCAGGAGGAGCAGCGCACATGCACTCCTGTGGTGATCACCTGCAATGAGCTGCGGCGAGAAGTTTCTGTTGCCCAGAACGTTGCCAACAAGCAGATCGATCGAACGTTTCAGTTCGACAAGGTTTGCGAAATCTTCACTCGCAGCCACAGCTCTCAATCTCCATTCCAGATCAGGCATCTATGTCTGTAATCACTCCACCGCACTGCAGGTGTTCGGCCCAAAATCTAGGCAGCAGGATGTGTTCAACCATGCTCTTGTGCCAATTGTGAATGAGGTTCTAGATGGCTACAACTGCACAATATTTGCCTATGGCCAGACTGGAACTGGCAAGACATACACAATGGAAGGAGGAGGGGGCAAAACGCAGGTGATTTTACTTTCACAAGCTACTGATGTGATTGCTGATGTGCTCGCCTTGCTGTGCTCACTCATATCTGCATGTGCACCTGTGTTTGTGTAGAATGGCGAGCTGCCATCCGATGCTGGCGTCATTCCGAGGGCGGTTAAGAGGATATTCGATATTCTAGAGGCGCAGAGTGCAGAATACAGCATGAAAGTCTCGTTCCTTGAATTATATAATGAGGAGCTTACTGATCTTTTAGCTCCAGAGGACTCCAAATTCTCGGATGACAGGTCCAAGAAGCCCATGGCACTCATGGAAGATGGCAAGGGAGGGGTTTTTGTCAGGGGACTGGAGGAAGAGTTAGTTTCTTCAGCTGGCGAGATATACAAGATACTAGAGAGAGGCTCTGCCAAAAGAAGAACAGCTGAAACTCTCCTGAACAAGCAAAGCAGTCGATCACATTCTATTTTCTCCATTACCATCCATATTAAGGAATGCACACCAGAGGGTGAGGAAATGATCAAGTGTGGAAAGCTTAATCTCGTTGATCTTGCCGGCTCAGAAAACATATCTCGGTCAGGTGCTAGAGATGTGAGTTTTGCTCTTGGAGCATTCCTTGTTTTTTCCCCTACTAGTATGATTAAGCTGCACCTTTGAGCAACACTTACAATGTTCTATTCTAGGGGCGAGCTCGGGAGGCAGGAGAAATCAACAAGAGTTTGCTTACACTTGGGCGTGTCATCAATACTCTTGTGGAACACTCGGGTCATATACCGTACAGGTAAAACTAGCACTAGAGTTTGCCTTTTCGATGCTTCCTTATAAGTCTCCTCAATAATTTGACATTTAATTTTCATCATGCAGGGATAGCAAGTTGACGAGATTGTTAAGAGATTCCTTGGGAGGAAAGACAAAGACTTGCATCATAGCAACCATTGCACCTTCAGTACATTGCCTTGAAGAGACACTAAGCACGCTAGATTATGCGCATCGTGCGAAACATATTAAGAACAAACCAGAGGTTGGGCTCTTGGGTCTGTCAAATTATCTCTAGTGACAGTATTGTTTCCTCTTGGATAATTGAAATTAATTACCTGCATGGCTGTACTTGATTTCCAGGTTAACCAGAAGATGATGAAATCTGCACTGATTAAAGATTTGTACATTGAAATGGACCGTCTCAAGCAAGGTATGCCTTTTCCACAAGTATGCTTGAACATTTCTAGTTCACATTTTCAGCTAAATATGAAGCATACATTTCTTATTGAAAGCATGTGGTAAAGTTAATATTATTCTCTTGGAATAAAGCACAAGGTGAAAAATACCACAACTCTCTGAACAGAATTACACTGGATGGAACTCCCTTACCAGGGAATTTTAAATGTGGTTACTCTTAGGTTTTTCCCATTTCTTAGCCAACTCCTTTAACACGATGATGTTTAGGACCATATGCCTAAACATCTTTAACTAGTGACAGGAATTATGGAACACTTATGCAAATGCTAGACCAGATTTGATCATGTTACCCAATAATTTATTACATTGTTCCAGTCCTTTGGTCAGCACAAGAAGTATGGAAACACATCTGCAAACGCTAGGCCTAGTGACTGATGCTGCTTGGTTTTTCCCACTTGAAAATACACTATTTTATGCAATTATTCTCTTCAGCGTTCTAGTTCAATCGAATTTAGAAGATTTGAAAATCCATATAATTTAAGTTGTTGCAATTATCAAATCTGATTCTGCATGGGCAGAACT
This sequence comes from Raddia distichophylla, assembly GCA_005191435.1. NCBI lineage: Eukaryota > Viridiplantae > Streptophyta > Magnoliopsida > Poales > Poaceae > Raddia > Raddia distichophylla. The sequence continues at coordinate 1,608,494 of SPJY01001434.1, forward strand.
ATATGCTGCTAGGGAGAAGAATGGAATTTATATTCCAAGGGAACAACACTTGGCTGATGAAGCTGAAAAGAAGGTACTATATTCTCTGTGTTACACCATTTTACACATATACTAGGCTGTACATATTCTGCTTTTGTATGACGAAGAATAATTTCAGGCTATGTCAGAGAAGCTGGACCGTTTAGAGCTTGGTTTGGAATCAAAAGATAAGGTATACCTTCAGTCCTGGTGGAGGATTTACAACACGCTGAGAAAATGATATAATTCCAGATTTATAATTGTAACAGAAAATTGATGAACTCCAAGGACTGTGTGAATCTCAGAAAGTTTTAAGTGCAGATTTAAGTGATAAGCTTCAGAAATTACAGGTACATGAGTTGTCTCATCATGTGCTTGTCAAATGACTAGATAATCATGCTCTTATTTATGTATTCCCATTCTTTTTGTAGAAAAAGATGCAGGAAGCTGAGTGCGCCCTTGCGGACCTTGAAGAGAGATATACACAAGCAAACAATAATATAAAGGAGAAGGAATATGTGATAGAAAATCTTCTTAAATCAGGTTAGAAAAAAGTTTGTGCCTTCAAAGCTGAAGATTCTTTTTTTAATGAAGACTGATATGTTGGTTTCTATGTGTTTTCCCATATGAACTGGGATCTTTATATTTTTTTTATCAAGCAAATGATAAATTTTATATTGTTTGTGTCGAATATGATTCAGAGCCAATCGTTACACATATATAAAGTAACATGTGTTAACATGGCAAATACCTGTACTATGCATGCATAAAGGCCAACGCTGGAAATTGGGAGCAGAGCTGCAGCTCTTTATGTGTTACATTGTCCATGTTAGCTGTTTGCTACATCACATTTTGCCTTGGGATATTTTCTTGTAGTTGGCTCAAGTTGTTTCTCTTTACTAGTTTGTCTTTTCCTTCTTTTTTAATCTTTTCAGAAAAAGTTCTTATTGACGAAGCTCACACACTTCGATCTGAGCTGGAGAATACATCAGACGACCTATCTGGTCTCTTTTCCAAATTAGGTTTGTCTCCCTTTCTCCCTCTCCCCTTGTCTTCTCTTAAAATTCTATGATATGTGATATATATGCATGCATTTTGATTTTCAGAAAGGAAGGACAAAATTGAAGATACAAATAAAAACATAGTTCAACATTTTCATTCTGAGCTAACTCAAGACATGAATATCTTGCATAGAACTATCTCAACTTCGGTCTCCCAACAGGAGAGCCAATTAAAAGCACTTGAAGGAAAGATGCAATCTTTTCTCTCCTCAAAGGGCAAGGTGTGCAGCAAGAAAACATGTCCCTATCAGTGTATTTTCTATATTTATGTGTATAACCATTGTAAGCTTGCTTAGGTTGCTGGAGGACTTGAAGAACATGCAAGAAAAATGAAAGAGAGCTTCACTCGTAGGATAGGTGAACTTGCAGGCTTTGTAAATGAAATGAACCTCAGATCTCAATTAAGCTCTGAGAAGCTTAATTCACAAGTCAGTGCACACACGTCTGCTCTGGAGGATGTAAGTATACTTCACTAGCCTGCTGCTTCCAGACTACGTCGACTCTCTTGATCCCATACTCCCTTTTCTGATTTATTTGTAAACCTTATTCTTATTTTGTTGCTGCAGTGTTTGACTGGCCTCTTGGCTGACGCTGACAAATTGCTCTCTGAGCTACAAAATGGGCTTTCTCAGCAAGAAGAGAGTTTTACTACATTTGTTGAGCATCAGCATGAGGTTTATGACAGTGCTAACATTATCCCTCAAATGATCATTCTTGCATTATTGATTACAGCACTTTTAAGAAAATTTATTGCACTCAAACAGGGACTCTCTAGAAATGTTGAGAGAACAAAATCTATCTCAGCAACTACAATGAATTTCTTCAGTACAATAGATGCTCATGCATTGGAACTCAAAAGGATTATGGAAGAATCACATGTGGCACATCAAAATAAACTCTTCCAGCTCCAAATGAAGTTTGAGGTAATCTCTGTTTCAGATTAAGTACATTCTGCACTGTCCTAAAAATCTCTTAAAATGTTTACTAGGCTAACAATTCAACGGTTGCTGAACCATAAAAATGCGGATTTAGGTATGTGCTGCCGATGAAGAGAAGTACCTAATGGAGAAGGTAGCAGGACTATTAGCAGAATCAAATGCTAGAAAGAAAAATATGGTATGCACATTCGACCTTGTTAGTATCACGATACAATTTCTTGAAATTCAACGAATATCTGGATAATATCATGAAGGCCACTATTTATTGCAAATTATGGTTCTAAGGCAATGTATTTGTGCATATTACTACCTGTGACTATCAGGCTCAAAACTAAGCATTGATTAGATTGTTTGTTATATGTGGTCACTTCGCTAGGTTCGAGATGATATAAGCGGCCTGAATAATACTGCTTCTGAGTGTTCCGATAATTTACAAACTGAAACCATCAAGCTTCATGATTTTACATCTTCTATGAGAGAGCAATGGGAAGCCTACATGGAGACAACTGAAGAGGCATTCCATGCAAACATATCTTCTATCGAACAAAAGAGTTCTTGCTTGATGGAGAATCTTCAGCAATGGTACATGCATCTCTTTTGCCAGTAAGTAGTTGAGTTTCGAGTTTCTTTAACACACACCAATTAAACATATTCCTTAATCTGCAGCAAGGCAAGGACAAAGTTATGCTCTGAACAATGGAGCAGTGCTAAAAATTCAGTATTGGTACTAGGAAGAAGCAACACGGAAGCCATAGGTTCACTCATAAGGTGATTGCAATCATAATATTAGACTATTATATTTGAGATATATGTTTGAGTGGAGAAAACCTGTTGGGCTAAATATGCCTCCCTTTGAATGAAGTGATGGGAATGAGGCGAGCAACCAACTTCATACTAAATTTTCATCTGCTGTCATTATTGCACTCGAAGATAACGATATTTCAAGCAAAGCTCTTGTTTGCTCTATTGACGGTACTACTATTTCATACTTCTTAGCAATGCTGCTCCATTTTGTGCTTGGAAGTATGGCTTTTCAATGGTGCAAATGTTTCCAATTAATGGCTTTTGCAGATTCACTAAAATTGGACCATGGCGTTTGTGAGAATGTGAAACCTGTCATCATCGCATCACAAACAGAGCTCCACAACATGCAAGGCAGGCACCACGAGAAGACGGTAGAAATATTAGGGAATGCCGACAGATCGCTCAGGGATGATTACATGGTGGGCAATATTGGCTGTGTTTCTTTCCGTGGTGCAGCTGCGTTCGGCGTTTCCCTTCCCACGCGTTGCTACAGTGCTCCGAAAGTTTAAGCGGACTGCAGCGCAACCCAGCAGCGTACCGCGCGGGAACGCGAAAACGCGGTTCAACCAGGAAAAGAAACACAGCCATTGTAATACTAATAATTATATATAAAAAAAGATGGGCCAGCCAGACCAGCCGGCCCAAATCCTTCCACCGCCCCCATTTTTGGGAGCCGATGTATCTCCCTCTCTCTAGAACTCTCCTGGGTCTCTCTCTCTCTTTACATCGTATATGTCTCTGGTCCTCAGCTTCTCCTCCCCCAGCCCGTGCTCCTCCCTCCTAGCGCCTCCTCCCCAGCTGCTGCCGTCTTCTAGCACCGCCTTCTTTCCCCAGCCGCTTTCGCCTCCTTCCCCAGCCGCCGGTGCCGCTGTCTCTAGGCAGCAGTCGCCGCCCCTGTGGCCGGCGCCCCATCGCCTCCCCATCTAGGCGTCGCCCTGTGGCCATGGTCGCCGCTGCTGCTCTAGCCAGCAGTGAGAAGGGGTGAAAGGAAGAAGGAGAAGGAAGAAGAGGAAGAGAGGAGAAAGAGGAGAAAAGCTAGGGTTTGGGCCTCCACCCTTGGGTAACGAACTGAGCATCCACTCCCTGCTGTTAGCCATATTTTCGAGTTGGTTTCGGTAGGCATGAAAGGGATTTGGGGCTTTAGTGACGAAATTGCGTTTTTGGCGGTAGAATTCTTTATGCAGTAGCTTACATCCACGTTTCAGGTGATTTCTGGTAGATACGGGAGGATGGCCCCATAAAATGAAATTTAGTTCATGTCCTTAGCTTTCCATCGAATCCTAGAACGTGAAAATCGGCCAAGCGGTTTGAGAGTTATGGTCTTCGCAAGACCGCTGTCTTGAAATCTGACTCGCTGCAAATCCGGCAACTAATTGCATATTTGGGGCATTTAAGTGTTAGGCTAGGTTAGCGTGTTTTGGGCCGTTTGAAATGTGTTATATGACCTTTTCTTGACTTTAGGTACCTCCGCCTCAGGAGCGAAGACATTGTCGCACGTCGGTCTCCGGGTTGTTAAGGCAAGTATATGATGTGACAACTGTGATAATGTGTGCTTGACTGATGGTAAGCGATATTTATGCCTGATTTAAATATTGATAGTCATGTGAATAAATGGTTGCAAGGATGGTGATGATAGCTTGATGCTATTTGTGCTTTGCTTGTTATTAATAATGAAATTATAATGCTGAATGAATGGATAGCAAGGATGGATTAGTGATTAAATAGATGGATAAGATAGGAGTGATCGAATGTGATGAGAAATGATGGTTACCCCATTTATGTTGCATACATTCATGAAAAGCATGCATTCGAGCCAGGGCGGTGAGAAAGTCTTATAACTAACTAGTCCGGTGAGCCCTGAGCCCGGTCGATGAAAAAAGTTATAAGACTAATCCGGCGTGCTCTTGATAAGATCTACAGAGGTAGGCACCAGCCACGGGATGGCGGGAAAGACTCACTTCGGTGAGCACCTCCACGGGATGGAGTGTAGAGTGTGACATCGACGGATGTGCACTCAGCGGTACCGGTACACGCTTATGAGAT
>SPJY01001434.1:1613545-1631052 GCA_005191435.1 Raddia distichophylla
ATAATTTACAAACTGAAACCATCAAGCTTCATGATTTTACATCTTCTATGAGAGAGCAATGGGAAGCCTACATGGAGACAACTGAAGAGGCATTCCATGAAAACATATCTTCTATCGAACAAAAGAACTCTTGCTTGATGGAGAATCTTCAGCAATGGTACATACATCTCTTTTGCCAGTAAGTAGTTGAGTTTCGAGTTTCTTTAACACACACCAATTAAACATATTCCTTAATCTGCAGCAAGGCAAGGACAAAGTTATGCTCTGAACAATGGAGCAGTGCTAAAAATTCAGTATTGGTACTAGGAAGAAGCAACACGGAAGCCATAGGTTCACTCATAAGGTAATTGCAATCATAATATTAGACTATTATATTTGAGATATATGTTTGAGTGGAGAAAACCTGTTGGGCTAAATATGCCTCCCTTTGAATGAAGTGATGGGAATGAGGCGAGCAACCAACTTCATACTAAATTTTCATCTGCTGTCATTACTGCACTCGAAGATAACGATATTTCAAGCAAAGCTCTTGTTTGCTCTATTGACGGTACTACTATTTCATACTTCTTAGCAGTGCTGCTCCATTTTGTGCTTGAAAGTATGGCTTTTCAATGGTGCAAATGTTTCCAATTAATGGCTTTTGCAGATTCACTAAAATTGGACCATGGCGTTTGTGAGAATGTGAAACCTATCATCATCGCATCACAAACAGAGCTCCACAACATGCAAGGCAGGCACCACGAGAAGATGGTAGAAATATTAGGGAATACCGACAGATCGCTCAGGGATGATTACATGGTGGGCAATATATTCCTATCACTTTTCTCATCTGCTAAACATGTTATTTATTTTGTTTAGTTTTCTAATGAGCCCGATGGGTTGATCCAGGTGGATGAAGCAACTTGTTCAACACCAAGAAGGCGGCAGATTATTATCCCAAGCAGCGAATCGATTGAGGGCTTGGTAACTCCACTGGAGGAGCTCGTGAAGTCATTCTGGGATAGTAGAACGCCATCGAAACTGGCGAATGGAAATGGGACGAAGCACTTGGATTCCACACCGGAAACCCAGAGAGTTCCTCTCACTACAATTAATTAGCCTACTGTATGTATACTGTGCAAATCTACATGTTGTTCAGTGGTGGAGATTAATTTCTGTAGTTTGATTGACAAGTCAAACTGGTCTGAAACCTGAGTAATCAACCCAAGGACATTGATATTGGTCAACAATGAAGACGCATAAGCTTGAATTGATGTGAAAAATTAAATATCCAAGGATCCGCAGGCATGTAGATCATTGTTGGTCGATCCATGCAGCTGCCTGTGAAGTTTCTCTGCTATCTGGTTGCGCAACATGCAATGGTTGGGTGATGCATATATAATTGTAGCCACATTTTTTTTTTGTTCCGATGACATGCTTTTCCTCATTTTTTTTTTGTAAATTTATCTAATTTTATACTTTTGAATTTTTTGGTTTAAATTGCTATGCTATACTCTTTTTTTTTTGGGTAATTTTTCCAAAAATCAATGTTTCGAGAATTTTTGTTAGAATTATCAAGGAACTACCTCCGCTTTTTTTGTTTGACGTCTTTGACTTTTCGATACGCCTTTGACCATTCGTTTTATTCAAATTATTTTTGTAAATATCATTTATTTTGTTGTGATTTGTTTTATCAATAGAGGTACTTTAAATATGTTTTATTTTTTTTACATATTTTTATTAAATTTTTAAATAAGACGAATGATCAAAGACGTGCCAAAAAGTTAAAGGCGTCAAAAAAAAACGGAGGGAGTATACCTCTTATTTTTGTTACTTCTGGCTAAATCAAACTTTGAAAATATTTGTACGAATCACATGCTACACCTCTATTTTTTTGTGACTTTTCTAATTTCAAACCATTGAGCTTATTGTGCCGAATCAGCATGATATACCTCACAATATTTTTGGAGATCTTGACGGATTTCAACCTTGCAGGATTGTTTTGTTTGAATTGGTAGGCTATTCCTCAGTTTTTGTTTTTATGATTTTTGTCTGATTTCAAACTTTTATTTATTTTTATTTAAATCGCTCCCTCTGCTTAGGTACTCACCGCGCGCACGTGCTTTCGCTTTTGCATGCGTGCCGCATCCGCATCCGCCGTCTGCCGCACCTCTTGTGGCCGGGGAAGGAGGCGAATGGAGCTAGGGTTTCATCCCTGTTCTAACATGCCGTAAATTTCTCTATTTTTGGCACAAAATGTTTCGAATAGAAATCATAATTTTAGTCCCTAACTCCACTCTATATTTTCTTAACATTCTCTAATGCATTTCTTGAATTATCCCGTAAAGAAAATATCATCTTTTAATTTTCCCATGAAATCCCATAAAATATCAAACATTCTTACATATTTAAGTTCTCCTCATTTTTCTGGTTTTTTAGGATCTTATCCTGTAGTTTTTGTGAACCTCTAGCAATTTTCTATGAATTTGTGAAGTCTAAAATAATTTTCTAGAAATTTAATCCTCACATTTAAAACCCCCTCCATTTTTAGAAATTGTCCTGAAATATGCCTTCTCCTTCTGGAACCCACCTTCGACATGACCCCTCTTTCCCACCGGTCTCGGCCCTAGACCAGTTCGACCCACGGCCCATCTTACCAAAGCCTAGCCCATGGAGCTCTTAAGTGACCACCGACGGCTTGGATCAAACTCCACCCAATCCAAAGCTCGACATTCTACCACGTCGCCCCAAGCTCGTACCTGTCCGCTAAAACAGATCCAACAACGCCCATTGATTTCCTGCACATCCAACGACGCCCACAGTTCTCCCTCCTCCCGATTGCGCCATCACCAACCAAAACCCTGACACCGCTGTCTCCAAGCCGCGCTCGCTGGAATTGCATGTTGCCGCCGCTCTAGAACTTCCTCGACCATGGTTTCACCACCAATGGTCAGCTCTTCACGTCAGCAACCTTATCCCTGACATAAGCATTGCTATCCGGCCATGACATTGTGCCAATCGTTTGTCGCCATGCTGTATCGCCGCCGTCACCATAAATCACCCTTGCGTATTCGAGTCCAGCAAGCTTTGGCTATAAAAAGAAGCACCATCGGCACCGTGACCTTGCAAGCTCACTACCCAACAATTTTCTTTTACTCCACCGCCCGAAGCACCTCTAGCGCCGCTCTCTTTCATCTTCAGCGAGGTGCTGACCCGCGGCTCCAATCATCCTCCGGCCTTGACTCCAACACCGAAAAGGTGCCGCTCTTCGCTGCCAATCACCAAACCCCGACAATCACCAGAACATCAACGTTGTCGACACTCGAGATCTCATCACCCTAACCACGCTGCCTGACCATCTTCGGTAACCCTGAGCTCCACCGAAGCTTCTCCTAGGCTCACTAACACCTCAATTTCATTTTTCCAGCACCATCTTGCTGATTCCGACCATCGCTCACTAGCGCCACCACATTCCCTGGCGATCCCTATTCTCCCCTACTCCCTCTCTCTTCCCCTCATCGCCGATCGACACTAGTTAGCTCCTCCCTCCTTCAGCCTAAGCTCCCCCTCTTTCTCACAGCGCACCGGACCCCTCCTGTCATCCCCTCTCGCTTAACCCGCACAACAGCTCGCATGGCTATTGGGCCGACCCAATTCTGTTGGCCCACTTTCTCTTTTTAAAATATCATTTTTTTATATATATAAAGAAATTGCTATCCATTTTATTTAAAATAGCAATATACCTCTAAGTTTTTTTAAAAAATTCTTAAAATTCAATATATTATTATATAAAAACATAAAATACAACTTTTCAATAATAAAGCTAATTAAATAAATACTTCCCCTCTTTTTACATGGAAAATGCTTTAAAATTATGAAATATTTCTAAAAAAATAAAAGTTCATTAAAAAATTATTTTTATCATATCGATATTTTCACCCTAAAACTTCAACAATTCCCATCTTGAAACTCTGATGAATTAGTTGTCGTCGAAACCGATCTCTTGAAATTTTGTTGATCCACAAATAAAATCACACGTATGCTAATATATATTAATATCTTGCTATTCGGAGGGCTGCCACAATTATGTGAAAATTAATATTTTCTTCCTATTAAAAGGAAAAATTTCTAAAATATTCAAAATCTTACGGGCTATCACTATGAAGCCAGCTCTAGCCCCTTTTCCAAAAAGATCACATTTATATCGATTTTCCATGCATCCATACCGCATGCATTTTATTTGCATCTCAATTATATTATTGGATTTTTCCATCCGCTTTTCTAGATTCCACGGCAAATAGACGACAATTTGATCGCCTTGGAATAATTGATTAGGAATATTTAGAAGATCCGTTAGGATTCATGAAAACTACTAAAGAAGGCCTAATTCCTATTATATAATATTTATTGCATTATTACTTAGCTAATTATTTATGAAGGCACCCTTATTTTAAATATGGTATTTGTCATTTTATGTAGAATAGATAGTTCAAGTTCCACTATCAAAAGCTCTCCTAAAATGGTTGCACTATACACCACTCCCACATAAGAAATCTAAATATGTGTTTCAAAGGTAGGATAGAATCATTGTCTAAGGTGACATTGATATGGAAGTGAACGATGAGTTAAATTTTGAAGGTGTCTTCATATTCAGCAGCCTATGCATAATTGACATATACTACAGTCAATCCAATTATGACAGAGAAAAGGCTGGACAAGGAGTAGGAACTACAACTACTTTGAGTTTAGACTATGGAATGAGGTTGTTTAGATGTTATCGTTACCTCTTATTGTAGGGATGAATATTTTCTGAATATTTTGTGGAGTCTTTGCTAATAATGGTATCCAACTGTTGTACACAATACATTATGTTAATGAGCACCTTTTGTAATTTTGTCCCTAGAGTCAGGATGCTGGTGCTTTTTTTGGGGGGGGGGACTAGTAATCAACCAAGCTCACTTCGAACAAACGTCTAGGAAACACAAAAGCAGGGGCATACAAAAATCATTCAACTGGTTCAGGTTTGAGATCAATGCTCTATTTTTAGTATACCAATTATATATATATATATTGATTAGTACAGCTAAGAACCAAACTCCACTTCTACACATGGGTTGTGCCAAATAAATCTGATTCTACGTTTGCATATGTGGATGGTGTAGTGCTAAAAGAATGACTACATTTTCTTGGACGCTTGCCGGTGCTTGATAAGATTTGTTCCTTTTGTTTTCTAATAACAAGAAACCCATGATTTGTATTGCACTGCACCACACCTCTATGGCTCTAGGCCTGAAACTCATACATGTACCATATTTAGCTAGTGCTCTTTTATGTTGGGTTAGAAGTATTGTATCATTATATCATCTCATTAGATACATAGATGGATGCGATGAGCTTAGACCTCCTTATAAACGTGACACCACGAATATTGCTTGACCGCCCAATAATAAAATAATAGCACAAACATGATATCAAGCTCATGCAATAAATAGTAAAACAACCTTCGCTTATTTATAAACTGCTAGTTAGTTCAAGCTAAATTTAGCACTGTTGAAGTTGGTTACTCCTTAACCACACATTTCACAACCCCATGCATTCATGCAAAGGACCCTACGGACAAAAAGCATAGCTTGAAAAGTTGTCCACACACCAGGATATATAAATATTGTTTCTTCACCATTTTCTTTAATATGTGGCTCGCATACATATACATATATTTCTTACCATGAAGTCATCACTTCCTTGGAAGAGAAAATGGCCAACAATGATATCAAATACGAAGAGGTTAGTAAGTTTTCTAGAGTAGAACTTTGCTTTTTAAAATAAGAACAGAACTTAGTTTTAAAATGATTGTTTCCTCTATACCATGTTGAACAATTTTTCAATTTTGAATACGAATTCTTTATTTAACTTTGAATATGCATATGATCATATGATTTATTGGGAAAAATTTTGGTTGCAGGAATATATTTCAAATACACGAGGGATGAAGCTCTTTACATGCCAATGGAGCCCTTTAAACTATGAGCCAAAAGCTTTGATCTTCCTATGTCATGGTAAATTTATTTCTTAATATGGGATTTCTTTCAATTTCCAAATACGGTGGTATTTAAGAAAGAGATCATTTGTTTTTTGGGTAAACAAACACTAGCAAATTGTCCTTTTTTTTGTTTCTTATTATGTTTTCAGGATATGCTATGGAGTGTAGCATTTCAATGAGAGGTAAACATCATAGTTTTATGACTTTGGAGTGCTTTTGTTTATCTATAAAGTGTAGCAATATGTCTATGTGCCATTACAAACGAATGGTACAATTTAAAACATACATGATAAATGAGACAATAATGGACTAGTTCGCTTTTGGTTGTTCTTACTTTTATTCATGTAATTATAATATATTAGCCTTGATATCTTTTTTAGGAACATGAAAGGATAATAGAATTCCAAAAAATATAAATTTATGGTTTACTAATTTCAGGCACAGGCACACGATTAGCAAAGGCAGGATTTGCAGTGCATGGAGTGGATTATGAGGGCCATGGAAAATCGTCTGGACTTCAAGGCTATATTAACAATTTTAATGATGTTGTGGTTGATTGTTTTAAGTACTTTGCAAGCGTTTGTGGTAGGTTTTATATAGTTTTATTCACTAATATTATATATTTTATTGCTTGCATATTCTTTACATATTTTTATGTCTTAGATGCTTCATCATCCAGACTTTTCATTCCAACCAATAAAGTATATAACTTGAATATATATGTAGCATATCCATATATTAGATCACAATATTGGTGAAAAGGGTATGTAGGTTAGTTCAAATAAAAGCACAAAACTAGTCATGATTATCTTGGGCAAATCTAATCATATAGGTACAAACTTATATGAGTCAAGTGACATGCATGGATAATTTTGAATTGTACGCACAATTTTATTAAATAAAAAACTTAATTTTGGACGTTATATGTCAAGGAAAATTCAAATTAGATAATTGACTATCCATTGCAAAAAACTCTCTCCTTTCAGAGATGATTCTCTTATGATCGCACGGTTGGTTGGTGTACTAAGAACTAGAATTAGCAAAAAAAAAAGAAGATACATGTTTCTTGTTCGCAAAGATTACATGTAAAGGATACATAGTTGTTGTGAGCATTGTGAAGCCACTCCCTCCCTACATTTTAATTCTTAAAACAATAAAGATTCCTTTGTAATTTCTTATTCTTATTATTCTTACTACCAATCAGTGTGATTTGTCTATGGCTGGAAAATTAAACATGAAAAATTTTCTTTCCTTATTATAGAGAAAGAAGATTACAAGAGAAAACAGAAGTTCTTGCTTGGTGAGTCCATGGGAGGAGCTATTGTGTTGATGCTTCATAGGAATAAACCTACTTACTGGGATGGAGCCATTTTAGTTGCCCCCATGTGCAAGGTTACTTGCCTTCAATTCTTAATCATTTTCTGTAGTAATAATTAACTTTTATTACCGTTTCCGTTATTGTTTTGATATTTTAGATAGGAGTAAGTCCATTTTACATACCTGAAGTATTTAGAAAGTACAGTTAACCCCCAATCTATAAAATGGTCTATTTTACATACCTTGACTATTAAAACAAGAGCAAATAACTCCTAGAGTGGTTTTAAAAGTCTATTTTACACTAAGAAGTTTCTAGATAAAACCAATGAACCTCAAAACAATAAAAGAATTTTAACAAATTCAAGTCTGTTAAACTTTTAATAAAAATATTATTTTATTATATGATCTCCTTTGTAGTTTAGGAGGTTTATTGGCTTTTTTAGAACTTTTTAATATTTTGAGGGTGTGAAATGGATTTATTTAAATTAGAAATAGTAAGTCAACTTAAAAACCACATAGGAGGCTTTTGCTCTGATTTTTATAGTTAAGGTATGTAAAATAGAATATTTTATTATGGGGTGAATTTTTTATGCCATAGCAAAAGTTTCTAATTATTCGACATGCAGGACCGGGACCTATCATAGACACATGCATTGACATATATGATAATTAGTCCAAACACAGTTGTACATAGGATATTTTTCCTTTATACTTTAGAGGGTTAAATAGGCTTTTCCGTTAGTTCATACATGTAAATTAGACTTATTCCTTTCAGATATATTTTACATCTTGATCCGTTGTCCACAGTTATTTAGCACTTGGCACCATGTATTTACTATTATATATGTCATTATATTTTGGCATGATGAACCTTATATATTGATATGGTAATGTGCATGCAGATTGTAGAAGATATGAAACCTCGTCCTATTGTTATTTCAATTTTAAGCAAGCTCAGTGCATTGACATATATGATAATTAGTCCAAACACAGTGGTACATAGGATATTTTTCCTTTATACTTTGGAGGGTTAAATAGACTTTTCCATTAGTTCATACATGTAAATTATACTTATTCCTTTCAGATATATTTTACATCTTGGTCCGTTGTCCACAGTTATTTAGCACTTGGCACCACTATTATATATGTCATTGTATTTTGGCATGATGAACCTTATATATTGATATGGTAATGTGCATGCAGATTGTAGAAGATATGAAACCTCGTCCTATTGTTATTTCAATTTTAAGCAAGCTCAGCTATGTGATCCCTACGTGGAAAATTATTCCTAATGGAGATATTATTGATAGAGCAATTAAAAGTGAAGAATGGCGTGAAGAGGTATGACTTCGTATAGCATACATTATACGAAGTTATACGACCTTTCAGAGATGATTCTCTTATGATCGCACGGTTGGTTGGTGTACTAAGAACTAGAATTAGCAAATTTTTATCACTAAATGGTTACATTGCTATTTATAATTAGGTAAGAAAAAATCCATATTGCTACAAGGGAAGGCCTAGGCTAAAGACCGGTTATGAACTTTTTATGGCAAGCTTGGATATTGAGAGCAATCTTAACAAGGTACGAAACATGTTGGATATGAACTAGTTATGGAAAGATTTTTTTTAATTGAACTTTGATTGATCATAACTGTAATAATAACCAAACCTACGTATGTAACTAAACAATATTCAAACAATTTTATCCTAGATTACTAGAATATTAAAAAATTTAATGAATAATTTAACTTTTTTTGGGCAAGTTTTAAGAAATTGCTAATCGATAATTGATAATCAAACGGTGAACTAGGGATTAATCAGTTGGCATTAATCGAAGAATTTCAAATATCTAACAATTTTTTTTTACCTTGTTAAACTCTCCCTTTCTTTTCACTTTTGTTTAAAAACACCCACTCATCTCTCATCACCTTATGGGCCTCCTACCCATGCCTAGTTAATTTCTCTCCTCAATCCTATTGCCTAGCTAGTTGCTTTTATCCACATCCCACAGCCAACCGCCTCACTCTCCCAACTAGAGCAGACGAGTTACAGTTAGGCACACCTACACTACAAGAATCAGCATGAATCTTGAGGGCCAAAAGCCCTCGATAAAGGGGGTGAAATCCTCGGGAATAAGGGTTCTCGACGGCCAGCCCTTGAGAAACAGCCCTCGGGACTAGCTACTCGAGAAAAACAGTGTTTCTCGAGGGCTTAGCCCTCGAAAAGTATATTTCTCGAGTGCCCTATTCCAACACTCGAGAAACTTGGCTCCGCTGACGGTAACGGCGCAGGAAACTAGTTCTCGAGGGCTAAGCCCCCGAGAAATGTTGCGGGGCCCACCTCGCTAACGCGTTAGGAGGGATGTCTCGAGAGCCAACGCGGCAGGTTTTCTCGAGGGCCTGGCCCCCGAGAAACACGACTAGGCAGGGGTTCTCGAGGGCTTGGCCCTCGAGAGCTATTTTGTGGAAAAAAAGAAAAATAATGGAAAACCAAAATCTAGAACTGCTGCACGGGGGATCACTATATATGCAACACACACACACACACACACACACACACACACACACACACACACACACACACACACACACACACACACACACACACACACACACAGCACTGTATACACTTGCTGAGAGCAAAGACAAGACATTGAAGTTGTACCCAGGAATGTGGCATGCCTTGACTTCTGGTGAACCTGAGAATAACATTGATATTGTATTTTCGGACATCATTAAATGGCTTGATGAAAGGGCATCGGTTTCATAAGATCCAACAACCTGAGACTAACATTAACATTGTATCTGTTTTTGGTACAAACTTGTTGTAAACTTGTAATGTGGAATTCAGTATTGAAAAAGTGCCAGAAAGATTAAGAGAGGTATAAGGTATTCTTTCCGGTGTGATGTACGTAAGAATTTAATGAACATTGGTTAATTTGCATTAACTGGGATGAGATGTACTGTATGTGAATTAGTCCCTGATGACAGATTTGTTGGCACTTGGTTGGATAATATTCCCTCTGTTCTAAATTGTAGTTCACTGTTGACTTTTCAAAATTCTATTTGACTATTCGTCTTATTCAAAAAATATATGTAAATTTTATTTATTTTGTTGTGATTTATTTTATCATTAAACATACTTTAAGCATGACTTATATTTTTGCATGTTTGTACTAATTTTTAATAAGGCGAATGGTCAAAAGACGTGTCCAAAAGTCAACAGTGGACTACAATTTGGAACGGAGGGAGTACTAGTGTGAGACGGTGATAAATTTAGTTGCTCTTGAGACCCAGCTTACTAGATATATAGGAGTTTGTTGCTTGCATGTCTCCTCCGTTGTGATTTCTATTGGAATTTTTTTTTACAAAACTCCTTATTTCAAATCCTAACGAAGGTTCTTGGCAAAAATAGGTCCTAAATCCACTTAGGAATGGATGACCTTAGCGCGATTTGTATGACATGTTATAGGATTCAGGCGAAATTTTAACATCATAACCCCGCTGTTCTCCAAGCACATGCTTGGTTGCCATGCATTTGAAAACAACAAGGTTACATTGACGAAATTTCATTCGGATCTTACGACACGTCATGCAAATTGTGTTAAGACCGTCCATTCCCAGTATGTAAAACTTAACATAACTTATCTAAAATCATAGGGCATAGGCCGGCCATGCATTGCCTGTGAGGGTGCTGCCACCATGGCATTCTGAGGGAGAAGGGAGTAGTCGGTGTGGCTTTTGTGATCCATGATGGTGCTTTGCCATGTCTCCATAGAGGAGGAGGTACATAATGGGTGCCACCTACCATGGCCCATGGGGATGGCGTCAACTGCCGTGGAGAGGAGAGCTAGGGAGTGGGAGGGAGAGGGTTAGGGTTAGGGATGGCGCCATTGTGGGGGTTAGGTGGAAGGAGGGAGTTCTAGGTTAAGGGGATGGGTGGGCTAGGCTATGCCTGGGAGACGGGAGGTTTGCTGGGTTGTGGGTGGGGGCTTGCTAGCTAGACCACAATGTGGACTGGGCTAGGGTGAGGTTTTCCTTTTTTTAAAAAATATGCCCATTAGGTAATCATGGATATAAAATGACTTGGACCCAAGATTTGATCCGTTCCCCAAAATGAAATACCCATGTGTTTGAGATGAGATTTGGACAGTTAGGTCGGATACACACGGGCACGTGGATCCATGGATATTTTTTCATTCCTATAGATTCACACTACTGGGTGGCCACGATAAATCGGAGGCTATGTTCCATGACACCCTAATAAACATGGGGTTGGACAAGGTTGTGATAGCAAGTTCAAAAATTAGGCAATGCCTTAAAAAATTAATATCCCTCCTCTCCTTTGTCTCCCATCTATTATTCTTCCTTCCTTTTTGTCCACCTTATCACTTCCCATCTCACTTTCTCCCTATAGTCATAGCCTTTCTCCTTGACACAGTAAGGTGAAGCAGGTGTGGGCAATGCAGTCATGCCACAAACCGGCATGTGCAAGGGGTG
Source organism: Raddia distichophylla (assembly GCA_005191435.1). Taxonomy (NCBI): domain Eukaryota; kingdom Viridiplantae; phylum Streptophyta; class Magnoliopsida; order Poales; family Poaceae; genus Raddia; species Raddia distichophylla. The sequence goes on from SPJY01001434.1 coordinate 1,625,384, forward strand.
GCGTGAGTGGTCCATGCTGCAGCTCATCACCGGCACCCCCCCTCTCCTCTCTGCTCTCTAGGCGCGTCGCGTGGCGTGAGCACGGCACACAGTAGTGGTCAGAGAAAGCTGCGCTGGCGATGCAGTCGACCTGCGTCACGAGCTAATTGGATAGCATTGGATGGGATTGGGCAAACTCAAATCCGAGATTGGTACCTATTTTTTAACTATCGGTTTGGTTGGCGGCGACGATTTGGTTGGCGGCGGTGTCTGCGAGCTGAGCAGCGGTCAATGGGGTAGAGGGGATCAACGCGTCAGTGACCATGGAAAGAGGAACATGGACTCCGCTGTCGATGTCGAGAGAAATGTCACCGCCCTCTGATATTCAAGGTAGGCTCTGATACCATGTTGGAGGAAGAGTTTAGTGGAATAGATGATCTGTATTGTTGGTTTTTGGGTGGAGTATATGTAGTACAGATGATGGGTCTCCCCCAAGTGCCCAATATATACTCTACATAAAGTACAACTCTTCTAAGAAGCTCATTTTTCTCAAACTTAGCAATAAAAAAGTCACGGTCTCTAACCCTCAATCTCGTAGTACTGGAACCCCTAGATATTTAATAGAAAAATTCCCAACAAAACACGTAAAGACCTCATAATAGAGTTTTTCGCAACTCAAACATCCCCATTGAATAACAATCTCTGTCTTGTCAAATTTAATCCTTGATAAAACCAGAACTTTTTTGTACATTGTAAATAGCAACCTTAAATTCACCACTTTGTCGACATTACCAATTAAAACTCACGCAGGTTAATTACCCTGCTCTACCTATGCACTAATTAATGAGATGTGGCTGTGACATGCGCTCGGTATCTACGAACCCAAGTCTCCCACAACGACCTGACCTTCCATCCTGCACCCACATTCTACCAGATGGTACTGCACCGTGCCTCTGGAATAATCCTTGAGGGACACGAAGACATGGCGGACGATATCATCTTCTTCATCATCTCCGGTTGAATAGAAGTAGCAGTAATCGGGGCCTGGCACGAACGGGTGGTGGAGAGGCGCGGCCAGGTCCTCGATCTTCTTGAGCGCGTCGTAGAGCCACGCGGAGGAGAGGACGATCTTGCCCTGATCCCGGGATTGCTTGCGGCAGTGATCAGCACATCCATGGCAGAACCCAGAACATTCTTCTGCAGCACGTCCTGTAGAAAGCAGCAACATCCTAGCATGCGCCCTTCTCACACTTGCGTAATATGGGCCTAAATTCGCTCGTCACACCATCCAGGGTGAGAGCACTAGTGTTCACGGCTTGCTGTTAATGGTGACAGCGAGCTGTCGGATGTCGTAGTCGCTGCGTCCAGGGCGAGAGTAGTGCTCATGGCTAGCTGTTAATGGTGACAGCGAGCTGTCGACATCAAGCTGCTGGACGACGTAGTTGCATCCAGAGCGAGAGTAGTGCTCATGGCTAGCTGCTGCTGCTGCTGCAGTGCAGTCAAGCAGCTCGTCGTCTGGGACGCGCACCAAGCTCTCCTCACAATACATAGGGAACACCATGCTGCTCCGAGGAAGCTGCAGTTGGTCGGCAGAGTATATGGTGTGAATTGCTCTGGTCTTGGTATCATAGTAACCCAATGCCCGTCCGGTGTTGAGCAAGATCCTGCAGCAGCCAGCCCTAGCTGTATTGTCAACCTCCAGCGGCACAACGGCGTGCTGCGTCTTCAGTGAGCAGTCGCCATCGCCATGGTTCCCGAGGCATATCTCGAAAGCCTTAGCCCACACATGCCCGTGCATCACCCACACACACAGCTTCTCGGCCTCCGTGTTGGCAGCAACGAGTGAAAGCATGCCATTCAGCTCCACGAGCCGAAAATCAACACCCTCACTACTGCAGCCACGACATGGATGGCATGGGAGGCATGAGAATGTCTGGGTGGAGATGTCAAACGCCACAATGTCCGGACCAGCTGTGCTCAGCCAGTACAATGTGCCATCGACATGCGCCGGAGGCATGTCACCTACCGGCATAGCTCCAGACATATATCCCTGCTGCTCGTCTTGACCATGCCAAAGAGCCATGCGAGCGGGAGCGGCGTGCTATCTCCACTGCAACGTGCTCTCCTGTCGACTCGTCGAACCCCAACCCGATGCTCCTGCCAACACTAGTACTCGAGGCATCCCCATGCTGCTTCTGCTTGCCGCGATTTCCCAGGCATCGGATGGAGCCAGTGCAAGGATTGCAAAGGTAGTCATCGCTGCTCGTGCTTATCAGGTTGAGCCCATGGCAAGGCTTGGAGCAGATGATCTTGTCGTCCACAAGAGTTTCGGCGCTGGGCTGAAGCAGCCAGCTCCCCAATGTTGCAAAACCGAAGAAACTGCGCCTGGCATGCAGCACCGCTGCAGAGCATGAAGATCCCCCTGGGCTTGGGCTTGTTGATGGGCATGTGGGCGCGGACGAAGCTCTCGCTCTCGATCAGTGTGCACGCTTGCCTGCAGAGGAGCTTGGACTGAACAATCGATCTCACCGGAAGCCGTAGCAGGATCTCGGTGAAGGCAGACAGCGACGCTTGTTTCTCTTGATCATGGCTTCCATTTTCATGCCCCCCCTATATGGACCAGGCTGTCCTCGTAGAGCGCCAGCTGAAGGGAGGCGACGGATTCTCTGAGTGCTGGAGCACCGATGCCGATGCCTGTCGCAGAAACAGAGAGCAGTGCCTCGACGTCCCCTGTTTGCAGGTCGTAGGAATAGACATTGTGCTGGGATGTAGCAAGGTTTATCTTCCTCCTCCCCATGCCAGTAGTGTAGCCAAGGACAGTGATGAACCGGGGGCTGTGCACGTCACGGGCCAGGGGTGGAGCGGCATAAACGCGATGATCCAATGACCACCGGCTCGCACCATGATCCCTCAGCACCCAGATATCCAGCCAGCTTCCGCTTCCGCTTCCATCATGGTGTTGGCGGCGAAGGTCATGCACCATGTAGAGCGCGCCTCCCAGCTCCGCCAAGTGAATCGGAAACGCGGGCAAGTGCTCCCCCAGCTCTCTGTACCCTGCAACTTGCTCGATCGCCGGCGCGTCGACTAGGCTGATCGTCGGCGACCGAGAAGCAAACGACGGCGGCGCGCTCGGGCCCGGGTCGCTGCTCATGAGGTTAGGGTACGCCAGCCAGTGCAGGTATCCATCGGCGTACACTGGTGGCACCTTGATCACCGCGTGCTGGATCTGCGTGGCCCGCACCACGGGCCACACGAGCCGTAGAGGTATGGCGGCGCCGGCGGCCGGCCTCCATTGGCCGCCGCCGGGGAGCGTGTAGATCTCGCACGCGAGCTTGATCTCTGATCCTCCAGGGTGGAACACGTGCATGACCTTGCACTCGTTGGTTCGGCCGCCGAGCACCAGGCCGGCGTTTGAGAAGTGGAGGTGGCGGTGCTGCCTCGGCAGGGGCAGGCGCCTGCTTTCGCCGGTGCTCGGGTTGCACACCCAGTAGGCGGCGGGGCGGTGGGCGTCCGAGAAGAGCAGGAGGCTGCGGCACGGCCTGTTGGACAAGCACAGGAAGTCGGCGCTCAGCTGGCCTGGTCGTCGACGGTGAAGAGCGGGTCCGCGGCGGCGCCACCGTGGGTGCGGGTGCGGGTGCAACGGTAGACGGCCGGCGGGGTGAAAAAGACGAACTTGGACGTCGCCGCCGCACTGGCGTCGGATTCGGCCCTGGCGGCGTAGTCCGCCGCGAAACCAGGCGAGCGGAGCAGGGCTGACCAGGCGCGGCAGACGGCGCGGGAGCGGAGGACAGACCTCGCCGGCAGACGCAGCAGGATCTCGGGGACGATGTCTTCAGGCAGCCTGACTCTGGGCGAGCTGCGCTTGCACCTCTTTCTCGGCCTGCAGGTCTCGGGCAGGCTCCATGTAGCGATCTTGTGGCGCAATGGATGATCCAGGTGGGAGGGCAGGACATAGATATGGGTATTTATATACGAGTATGTGTGTACAGCTCTGCTCGTCGAGAGGTCGATATGGATGTCGATTCCTACTCCAAATCGCCCTCTGGGCAGCTGGGCTGGGCTCTGCTATGAGGACTCCCAATCCGAGTGTGTTAGGAATTTAGAGTCTTATCTTAATGGGCCGACCGGAGCAACGACTAAGGTCAAGGGCCCACTCAGTCAAAAAAACCATTCTGATAAATGAGGGGCATCTCCATGCTCCCCCATGCTCAAGGCAATAGCTAAACCCGTCCGAGTGGCCAATGAATAGCTGCTTCACAGACTGGTGGATAAGCGTCATCGTTCAGGAAGGACCACCTCGCCTCTCAGTAGTCTCCGCCACATTTTGGCATCTATGGCTGGAGCGAAACAAAAGTATCTTTCGGCGAAGCGACAAACATTCGACGGCCTTTCTCAGCTTTTTGATTGACGACATGCGCCTCTAGGAGGCTGCGGGAGCCCCTTTTGTAATTAGTTAATTCTTTTTCTTTGGCCCACGGGGAGGGGGCCTTTATCTCCCCCCACACTGCAATTCCTCTCTTTTTTATTAATACAAGGCAGCTCTTCTGCCATTTGCTAAAAAAAAAACCCTCATCGATCGTCGGAAGGACGAATTTGTAACACCCAATTTTTGGCTAAGAGAACCAGAAGTGAAAATTTGAACAATTATTGTTCAAATTATAACAAAATTTAAAAACTCGAAAGTGAATTTGAAACTCAATATCTCTTTCCTCTCTTAGGCATTTCATCAAGCACCTCTCATGCAGCCTACTTCTCTGTCCTCGGATGCCTAGTTCCGTCATACCACTAGCCGCGACGTGCGCTGGTATTCTCCGCTGCGGGGCCGCACCCGGCCGCTCTGAGCTCACCCGTGTCTCCCCTGAGCTCTTCGCGACGTGCTATGAGATTTTGCCCAAAATTTCCCCATTTGCCCCAAATCCGTCGCTGTGCGGAACCTCGTCGATTCGGTGACCATCCTTCGATTCCCTTTGCCTAGAGCTCCTCCGCGAACCTCCTAACCAATTTCCACTACCAATTTAACCAGACCGTCACCGGAGAATCTTGGCCCCGGGAGCTCTGCTTTGACTGCCGCCACCGCCTCCACGGCGACCAACCACCCGGACTTCCCCGGCCTCGGGTGACCCCTAGGTGAGCATCCACCATCCCTAGGGATGCTCCTGCCCCCTCCATACTTGCATGTACATGCTTGAACAGTAGATGCCATGCCTCCCGAGCCTAGCTCCGTCATCGCCAGATTGGGCGCCGACGCTTCGCGGCTCGGTCCACCTCACTGTGGGCACCAGTAGATACGGACCCGGGTGGGGTCTCCATTTTTCCCTATCCTCCAAACCGCCATGCTACCTAGCCCCGGCTAGCCGAGCTCCGCCAAGCTCCCATGGCTGTCTGGCGCCCGCGTCTGGAGGAAGAAGACGAAGCTGTAGCGACTGAATAGGCAGCGATCAGTTTAGTGCTAAGCTAGTACTTGAAACAATGACATGTGGGGCCAAGATTTCTAACATGCGCTTATTGGCTGTGCTTAGAGTATGTGTGGCCGACATGTGGGCCAATGTCCCACTCGTCAGTAAGTGGAAACGTAAACTTAGGAGTACGCCTTCGGTTAAGCCTTTACGTCCTCAGTTGAAGCCACGTCCAGCCCAACTTCGGCCGAAGGCCAGCCCATAGCCAGATTTGGTAATTAAACACCGAAATTC
>SPJY01001434.1:1631453-1649308 GCA_005191435.1 Raddia distichophylla
CTGCAAATCCTGCTCCACTCCGGTCGACACGAGCTCCAAGTTATCAGCAGCCGGTCCCTCGGTTGGTGATGCGACCCTCTATCGCAGCTTGGCAGGTGCACTCCAGTACTTGACGCTCACTCGTCCGGACATCACCTATGCCGTCCAGCAGGTCTGCCTCTTCATGCATGACCCACGGGAACCGCATTTCGCTGCTCTCAAGCGCATCTTGCGGTACCTACGTGGCACCTTGGAGCTCGGTCTTCTGCTTCGTCGCTCCGCTCTTACGAGCCTCACGGTCTACACCGACGCTGACTGGGCAGGCTGCCCAGACACTAGGAAATCCACATCGGGCTACGGTGTCTTTCTTGGTGACAACCTGGTGTCCTGGTCGTCCAAACGCCAGCACACGGTCTCCCGCTCCAGCGCGGAAGCCGAGTACCGCGCGGTCGCCAATGGCGTCGCTGAGGCCTGTTGGCTTCGCCAGCTGCTCCAGGAGCTCCATAGTCCGCTGCCGAAGGCCACCCTCGTCTACTGCGACAACGTCAGCGCGGTCTACCTCTCCACCAACCCGGTGCAGCATCAGTGCACCAAACACGTCGAGATTGATCTTCACTTCGTCCGTGAGCGGGTTGCTCTCGGTCATGTGCGCGTCATGCACGTCCCGACGTCGTCCCAGTACGCTGATATCTTCACCAAGGGCCTCCCGAGTACGGTCTTCCTTGAGTTCAGGACCAGTCTCAACGTCTGCGCACCGCCCGTTCAGACTGCGGGGGAGTGACTGACTGTGACTGACTGTCCTTTATTTGGATGTGACTGTCCTTTTTTTGGATCGTATTTTTACTTCCTTTGGTCACTCTGTTTCGACAACGGGGAAGTGCTCTGCGATTATTTTTGTACCAGTCTCAACGCCATGTTTGCGCCGTTCAGACTGCGGGGGAGTGTTAGAGTATTTAGAGTAATTTGGGCTCTATGTCTGGCCCATCTAGTGTACTGATACTTGTGACTCTACCTGTGCAATACAAGATTTTCCAATTCCTCCAATCTTCACAAATCGCCCTCTGGGCTCTGCTACGAGGACTGGCTGACTGCGTTGGGGAATTATTTACCTTCCCAATCCGAGTATGTTAGGAATTTAGAGTCTTATTTTAATGGGCCGACCGGAGCAACGACTAAGACCAAGGGCCTACTCAGTCCAAAAAACTATTATGATAGGTGACGGACGGCTCCATGCTCCCCCATGCTCAAGGCAATAGCTAAACCCGTCCGAGTGGCCAATGAATAGCTACTTCATAGACTGGTGGATAAGCGTCATCGTTCAGGAAGGACCACCTCGCCTCTCAGTAGTCTCCGCCACATTTTGGCATCGATGGCTGGAGCGAAACAACCGTATCTTCCGGCGAAGCGACAAACATTCGGCGGCCTTTCTCAGCTTTTTGATTGACGACATGCACCTCTAGGAGGCTGCGGGAGCCCCTTTTGTAATTAGTTAATTCTTTTTCTTTGGCCCACGGGGAGGGGCCTTTATATCCCCCCACACTGCAATTCCTCTCTTTTTTGATCAATACAAGGCAACTTTTCTGTCATTTGTTAACTTTTCTGTCATTTGTTAAAAAAAACCCTCATCGATCGATGGAAGGACGAATTTGTAACACCCAATTTTTGGCTAAGAGAACCAGAAGTGAAAATTTGAACAATTACTGTCCAAATTAAAACAAAATTTAAAAACTCAAAAGTGAATTTGAAACTCATATCTTTTTCCTCCTCACCTTTCCTCTCTTAGGCATTTCATCAAGCACCTCTCATGCAACCTACTTCTCTCTCCTCGGATGCCTAGTTCCGTCATACCACTAGCCGCGACGTGCGCTGGTACTCTCTGCTGCTGCGGCGCCGCCTGCTCTGACTTTCCCTTGGCATGCTCTGGCCGCCTGCCTCGCCGTCGTGTCATGCCGCGCCGCCTGCTCTGACTTTCCCTTGGCATGCTCTGGCCGCCTGCCTCGCCGTCGTGTCATGCCGCGCCGAGCCCCGTGCGCATGCCATGTGTTGCACCGTCGCTCGGTCCGTGGCGTCGGACCACTGCACGACAAAACCCCCGTTGGACCTCCAGCGTCGTACGAGCAATCATCACCGTGACCGCACAAGTCAAAAGAATACCCCTTAAACTATCGCGTCATCCTGTCCGGCGCTGTGCCATCACTTTGCCCCGGCGTGCTCTGCTTGCATCGTGTCACCATTAAGACCGCCACACCCGGCCGCTCTGAGATCACCCGTGTCTCCCCTCAGCTCTTCGCGACGTCCTATAACCATGGCCTAGCCGCATGCCCGTGCTATGAGATTTTCCCCAAAATTTCCCAATTTTCCCCAAATCGGTCGCTGTGCGGAACCTCGTCGATTCGGTGACCATCCTTCGATTCCCTTTGCCTAGAGCTCCTCCGCGAACCTCCTAACCAATTTCCACTACCAATTTAACCAGACCGTCACCGGAGAATCTTGGCGCCGGGAGCCACCGCCTCCACGGCGACCAACCACCCGGACTTCCCCGGCCACGGGCGACCCCTAGGTGAGCATCCACCATCCCTAGGGTTGCTCCTGCCCCCTCCATACTTGCATGTACATGCTTGAACCGTAGATGCCATGCCTCCCGAGCCTAGCTCCATCGCCAGATTGGGCGCCGCCGCTTCGCGGCTCGGTTCACCTCACTGTGGGCACCAGTAGATACGGACCCGGGTGGGGTCTCCATTTTTCCCTATGGCTGTCTGGCGCCCGCGTCTGGTGGAAGAAGACGAGGCTGTAGCGACTGAATAGGCAGCGATCAGTTTAGTGCTAAGCTAGTACTTGAAACAATGACATGTGGGGCCAAGATTTCTAACATGCGCTTATTGGCAGTGCTTAGAATATGTGTGGCCGACATGTGGGCCAATGTCCCACTCGTCAGTAAGTGGAAACGTAAAGTGAGAAGTACGCCTTCGGTTAAGCCTTTACGTCCTCAGTTGAAGCCACGTCCAGCCCAACTACGGCCGAAGGCCAGCCCATAGCCAGATTTGGTAATTAAACACCGAAATTCGTTATTTCATGTGCAATAGCGTGTTGTAGAATTTATTTAAAATAGCAAACGACAACAAAAAATTATAAAATTTTGTACACAAATACAACAGAGGGTTTGCTACTTATAAAAAATAGCACAATAAATATTATAGTGGGATAATTAGAATAATAAAATCGTATTAAGCCCAATGACAACCTTTTTCTTATTCTACAATAGAGTTTTATAATTGATTAAAAACCTGTAGACATCTCCTAAATTCATAGAAACTTCATGAGAAATATTAGAGCCTTTTACAGACCTTATAAGATTATTATCCTAAGTATTGCTCATGGATTTTCTCTGATTAAGTAAATAATAAACTTCCAGAGTACTTTACTATATAGAAAAAGGATCGAAATGATTTGCTATAAAAATTAGAAATAAATTGGAAAAAATGTGGGAGAATTATATAAAATATAATAAAACTCATAAACCCAAAAGAAATGTTAGAAACCCTAGAAAGGCAAAATAGTACCGATTATGCTAGTACTAGACGAGCGCCCCACTAATTAAGATCGTGTGTGGATTATTGAAAACTCAAGGAAACCTTTTTAGATATAAAATAACCTTTTGGACTTAGGATAAATCTTTGGACCTAGATATAAGATGTGACATGTGACAGTTAGGGCTAATAGATGAGTGATGGGTTGGATGTTATTTGTGGTCATATATAGCTGTGTGGTTTGTTGGTCCGGTTTGATCGGTTGGTTGGGATAGCTCATGTGTGATAATGCCATGGATTGCTGAATTAAGGATAAGCTGGTTGGAGTGTTGCCCCATGGATGACATCCTGGTTAAGGATGATTAAGGCACGAGATGCCTTGTGTTGGGTTTAGCTAGCTAGCTTGGGCTTACCCCGGAGGAGCGCGAAAAAACACACGTAACGGGGGGTCGCTGCCATCAAGATGATGGTTTCAACACAACGTGTGGCCATTGCATGGAGTACGGGTTTAGAATCACCAGCTGCGAGTGCTCTGCGTTGGCCCTCTAGGACCACTCCCGATAGAGTCCGGCATTGGTAGTCACTGTTGGTGATGGAGGCCACACTTCCTAGGATGACGCTAGGTTAGAGTGGGCTGGCAACCCTCCTAGGCTGAGGTGGGCAGGCCATGGCAAGTGTGGTCCACAACGTGATTGTCAATCCCAGAAGGATGGCGGGTTTTGGAAATAAGATGTGGCAACATGAAGTTCGGTCTGGTCGAGGTCAAGGTCAGGTATATGTCTGTTGAGTTTAGGTTGGTCGTCTTAAGGTTGGTAAACAAGATCTGTCGGTGGTGCTTTGGTTGTGTTTGTTACGGCGCTGAACTCCTTGTTGGTTAAAAGAAACATTAAACATTGAGCTAGATAGGGGAATTTAAACTCATCTAAAAAACTGACTTTACGCAAATTAAAGAACCTCTTCCCCCAATCGATGCCTCCTATTATTAAGTGCATTAAGGGGAGTGTTAACTAGCCAGCGTTTGGATGACGCTGACCTCGAATACCTCCACTCTTTTAGATGAAAGTTAAGGAGAAAGATTTGTTCCAGTGTCATGAAGGAGATGATATGGGCTGCGACGATCATGATGTGGTTTGCTCCAGTTGACTGCAGGAATGCATAACCATTGGAGGATTCTTTGGATAATTTTTATTTGTGTCGCACTGTGGGCTCTGATGATTTTTCTATACCAGTTGAATGGTCTCTTGGTATATTTAATATTAAGCCGGCGACATACAACCAGGTATGTAATACTCCAAACGATGAAACATATGTCTGTATGATACTCGGCTATATATTACACGCACTAGTGTACTGATCCAGGGACTAGTGCACGTGAACAACGGCTCTCTGGTAAGTATAAAAATGAGGATGACAAAATTGCTATCCTCTGTCCTCTACGAAGATTTCTAGCAGTATGCCCCCACACATTTGCATGGCTAGATCTAGTATAAAATTACTTTTTTATATAAATGATGGTCCACGGCTCCTATTTAATTAAAGTGATATTTCTTTTGTGATATGTAGATATCTACGTCACGGTAAACTATAATCTCAATCTCTATCTCTACTACTTTAAAGCGTCTAATGGTCGTGGTGGTGGTACTGCCAACTTGCGATCTGGACCATCCATCTTGCAATGCCTCCTCTCCTCCGTCCGGTCTGACTTGCCATCCCACCGAGCGTCCACTGCCGTAGGGTTCCCACCCGCCGCGCCTAGTCTCCCAGGCCACGATCCCACATTCCCACTACACCAAAATTACCCACCAATGCCACCATTCTGATCTCGGTCGTCCATCTCTCCATCAACGCTCACATATTGTGCCGAAACCCTAGCCAACCCGGTCTCTCTCCCAGCCGCCCCCGCCCCCACGCCCAGTCTGTATCTCTCTTCTCCCTCTCCACGCCTCAGTTCCTCACCCTCCCTCTCACCGCCGCCCCTCCCTCTTCCCACCACCACCGCCGCACCCTTCCTCTCTCCCACTGCCACTGCAAAAGTTTCTAATTATTCTATATGCTATTGTAGTGTCTATGCCATGCAGGATCGAGACCCACCTCTTCTCCGACATCGTCTCTTCTACCCCGCCGTTGCCTCTGCTCCCGCAGCCTCCTTTCTTCCCCGTCGCCATCTCCTCTCCCCTTGCCGCCATTGCACCTGCTCCCGGCATCGTCGACGCCGCCGCCATCGCTGCCTCCTAAACACCGAAATTCGTTATTTCATGTGCAATAGCGTGTTGTAGAATTTATTTAAAATAGCAAACGACAACCAAAAATTATGAAATTTTGTACACAAATACAACAGAGGGTTTAATACCTATAAAAAATAGTACAACAAATATTGTAGTGGGATAATTAGAATAATAAAATCGTATTCAGCCCAATGACAACCTTTTTCTTATTCTACAATAGAATTATATAATTTATTAAAAACCTGTAGACACCTCCTGAATTCATATAAACTTCATGAGAAATATTAGAGCCTTTTACAGACCTTATAAGATTATTATCCTAAGTATTGCTCATGGATTTTCTCTGATTAAGTAAATAATAAACTTCCAGAGTACTTTCCTATATATAGAAAATGGATCGAAATGATTTGCTTGTTAATAAAATTAGAACTAAATTGAAAAAAAATGTGGGAGAATTATATAAAATATAATAAAACTCATAAACCCAAAAGAAATGTTAGAAACCCTAGAAAGGCAAAATAGTACCGATTATGCTAGTACTAGACGAGCGCCCCACTAATTAAGACCGTGTGTGGATTATTAAAAACTCAAGGAAACATTTTTAGATATAAAATAACCTTTGGGACTTAGGATAAATCTTTGGACCTATAGATATAAGATGTGACATGTGACAGTTAGGGCTAATAGATGAGTGATGGGTAGGATGTTGTTTGTGGTCATAGCTGTGTGGTTTGTCGGTCCGGTTTGATCGGTTGGTCAGGATAGCTCATGTGTGATAATGCCATGGATTGCTGAAGTAGGGATAAGCTGGTTGGAGTGTTGCCCCATGGATGACATCCTGGTAAAGGATGATTAAGGCACGAGATGTCTTGTGCTGGGTTTAGCTAGCTAGCTTGGGCTTACCCCGGAGGAGCGCGAAAAAACACACGTAACGGGGGGTCGCTGCCATGAAGATGATGGTTTCAACACAACGCGTGGCCATCGCACAGGGTACGGGTTTAGAATCACCAGCTGCGAGCGCTCTGCGTTGGCCCTTTGGGACCACTCCCGATAGAGTCCGGCATTGGTTGTCACTGTTGGTGATGGAGGCCACACTTCCCAGGATGACGCTAGGTTAGAGTGGGCTGGCAACCCTCCTAGGCTGAGGCGGGCAGGCTATGGCAAGTGTGGTCCACAACGTGATTGTCAATCCCAGAAGGATGGTGGGTTTTGGAAATAAGATGTGGCAACATGAAGTTCGGTTTGGTCGAGGTCAAGGTCAGGTATGTCTGTTGAGTTTAGGTTGGTCGTCTTAAGGTTGGTAAACAAGATCTGTCGGTGGTGCTTTGGTTGTGTTTGTTACGGCGCTGAACTCCTTGTTGGTTAAAAGAAACATTAAACATTGAGCTAGATAGGGGAATTTAAACTCATCTAAAAAACCGACTTTACGCAAATTAAAGAACCTCTTCCCCCAATCGATGCCTCCTATTATTAAGTGCATTAAGGGGAGTGTTAACTAGCCAGCGTTTGGATGATGCTGACCTCGAATACCTCCACTCTTTTAGATGAAAGTTAAGGAGAAATATTTGTTCGAGTGTCATGAAGGAGATGATCCGGGCTGCGACGATCATGATGCAGTTTGCTCCAGTTGACTGCAGGAATGCATAACTGTTGGAGGATTCTTTGGATATTTTTTATTTGTGTCGCACCATGGACTCTGATGATTTTTCTATACCAGTTGAATGGTCTCTTGGTATATCTAATATTAAGCCGGCAAAATACAACCAGGTATGTAATACTCCAAACGATGAAACATATGTCTGTATGATACTCGGCTATGTATTACACGCACTAGTGTACTGATCCAGGGACTAGTGCACGTGAACAACGGCTCTCTGGTAAGTATAAAAATGAGGATGACAAAATTGCTATCCTCTGTCCTCTACGAAGATTTCTAGCGGTATGCCCCCACACATTTGCGTGGCTAGATCTTGTATAAAATTACTTTTTTATATAAATGATGGTCCACGGCTCCTATTTAATTAAAGTGATATTTCTTTTGTGATATGTAGATATCTACATCACGGTAAACTATAATCTCTATCTCTATCTCTACTACTTTAAAGCGTCTAATGGTCGTGGTGGTGGTACTGCCAACTTGCGAACTGGACCATCCATCTTGCAATGCCTCCTCACCTCCGTCCGGTCTGACTTGCCATCCCACTGAGCGCCTACTGCCGTAGGGTTCCCACCCGCCGCGCCCAGTCTCCCAGGCCACGATCCCACATTCCCACTACACCAAAATTACCCACCAATGCCACCATTCTAATCTCGGTCGTCCATCACTCCATCAACGCTCACATATTGTGCCGAAACCCTAGCCCACCCCGGTCTCTCTCCCAGCCGCCCTCGCCCCCGCCCCCGTGCCCCAGTCCGTATCTCTCTTCTCCCTCTCCACGCCTCAGTTCCTCACCCTCCCCCTCACCGCCGCCCCCTCCCTCTCTCCCACTGCCACTGCAAAAGTTTCTAATTATTCTATATGCTATTGTAGTGTCTATGACATGCAGGATCGAGACCCACGTCTTCTCTGACATCATCTCTTCTACCCCGCCGTTGCCTCTGCTCCCGCAGCCTCCTTTCTTCCCCGTCGCCATCTCCTCTCCCCTTGCCGCCATTGCATCTGCTCCCGGCATCGTCGACGCCGCCGTCATCGCTGCCTCCAAAGTACACCCGTGGTTCGGGGGAAATTACTCGCCATTGCCACTCCTTATATAGTCCTCCTCATCCCGCACAAACCCTAGCTCCAATTGACGCTGCCGCCCCCATCTCCCCACCTCTCAGCGCAATGTTCCCTCCTCTTCCCGCACAAACCTTATCCCCAACCCTATTGCCGACGACATAGATTATACATGCAAATATACTTAGTGTTTCCAACGGGATGGTGCCGATAATTACGGTAGGGGTCCCGAACTATGATCTGGTAGGAGTCGATATTAGCGGCCCGACTACAATCGTCCAAGTCGGTGCAATACTAGCAACAAGCGCAAGTCTCCAACAAAACGCTTGTGGCGGATCCAGGCGGCGGTTGGCGAGCTCCAAGAATCTGGCAAGCCTGCACGGCGAGGCCACGACGATGCCTACTCGGGGATTCCTTCAAGGTGATGCCGTGGTAGTACTGACGTGCTTAAGGACTTCAACGACGGTGTGTTAAGGATCTAGAGGAGGAGGTGTTTGAAGATGAAGACAAAATGGTTTATATATATGCAAATACAATGTAGGTTGGGACCCGGCCCGACAATGGCCGATGTGCACATTGGACCTGGCTGAAACCCACACTATATAAAGAGGGGTGAAACCCCTGAATTGTATACCGATCTAAAAATAATAAAGAAGAGCCCCAACCTATATTATATGTTCTTTTAATCGCTTTTTGTGATTGTTCCCTTGCTTCTATAGCTCGGACTACACCCGGTAGTGAGGTTTTTCAACACATATATCCTATAAGCAATGGAACGATGGTAATTCTCGAACATCGAGTTTGAGCTGTGGCATATATTGTACTCTCTCCGGTCATAAAAACAAGTCGCCGTTGACTTTTGGACAACCTTTGACCATTCGTCTTATTAAAAAAACTACGTAAGTTATCATTTATTTTGTTGTAATTTGTTTTATCATTATAGATATTTAAAGCATTATTTATATTTACGCATGTTTGCACTAAATTTTTGAATAAAACGAATGGTCAAAGGCGTGTATAAAAGTCAACGACGAATTGTTTTTACGATGAAAAAAAAGAATACTCCGTAAGAAAAATATCGTGTACAGTCGAGCGAGTGGCATGTATCAGGATTTCCGATCGCCGATCACCCTCAGATCCATCCACATTCCACAGCACACATACCCTGTCATCTCAACACCTGCACCTCCCCGCCTACCCACGTGGCACGCCTTGCCAGGTGCCGCTCCCTCCACATCCACAGGACAAAGCTTGGTCTCCTCCATACATTGACAGAGGCGGACCGTCGTTCTGAGAGCTCCATGGCCTACCACGAAAGGCCCAAACAGTATGTCTTGGCTTCACCATCGAGCAGATCCATTCGCTTCAGCGTCATGTCTTGGCTGATCAAGAGGAATCCAGGGCCCGATCCCATCAGGTGCATTTCAGGATCAGCCGGTAACTTTCGAAACATAATCCATGAAGCATAATTGCTGTCGTAGCAGTAGATGCTAAATTGCTAATCACTGCTTGAGAAGCAAAGGCCAAGCAGGCCTCTCCATATCTATTCGTAGCCACCATATGGTTCTGCTGAACAGTCAACAAGACCAGGGATGGGGTGCAGTGGTATGCGATCTGAATACGCACAGTCAGTACCAAGCCTAATTAGTAACACAACTGAATAATCGAAGTAGAATTAACATATGATTGTAGAATGTACAAAGGGTTTCCTTTTGCCTGTGGTCGTGTTAGAGACATCAACTGACCATGTTCATTTGTTCAAACATAGGTGTAAGAGATCACTCTGCTAAAAGGACAAAATAAGTTGAAATGCTAGGAATCTCTCCTTTTCAACTACCAAAGCTTACAAGTGGTATGCACAAGAACCTGTACATACCACCGTCTTACAGGCACATTTCAGACCTTGTTGAGTGTGTTCATTTCAGACCACATCACTCTACATACCACAGAAGTGCAATGCCCAGGACATATGCATCTCGTTTAATGTTCATTTCAGACCAAATCACTTGACAGGCTGAAATCATGCTCATTTCAGACCAAATCATGCTGGAAGAAAAGTACTTAACCTCTGAAAATTTAATCAGACAATGGCAAACAAATTTGAACTTGATTTCCGAAGCCTGAAGTCAATCACAAGATACACTATGACATGATCTACAAAAAGGGGGTAGATACGAATTGAATCACCAATGTAGGAAACCTACATTGAATCTCCACGTAATTTCTATAGCTGTGATACAAGATTTGAATGCCAACACTTGTACATGTTACTTTCTCAGAGGTTTTGGAAGTACATCACAAATATTGCTAACCGTACAAAAATTCATGATTTCCAGAAAAGAAGTCGCACCCCATACGTTGCAAGGGTTGGTAGAGGGACAGAGGGAGAAGACAACTCAGGTCTTCAGCTTAAAGTGGTGCTGGCGGGAACTCGAGGAAATAGACTAATTGGTTATTCAAGAAAGTGCTGCAGTCTGTCAGTTCTTCGTCAATTCTGCTTTGCATATCCATATAGTAAACTTTGTTCTTTTTGTTTACTAATACGAAACCAAGAAATGAGCCAATCAGTTCAGTGTCATGGGCCTATAGCTTCTTGATGACTGATCACCCCATTCGTTCAGGAGAAAACATGTAGATAGTTATCACTCCAATGCCAACAGCAAGGGAGAGTTGTCCACAGCTCGTACCCAGAACATAACTCCTCTGGTCATCTTCCTTAGTGTAGAAAGTTCAGAACGTAGGCGGATCAAATATGTGAGAAAATGCAGATGTTAGACAAAACAATACAAGTGACATCTTAAACTAGATTAGCTGACAGTGTCTTACCAAAGGACAAGCCATCAATGTTGAATGTCCAAATTTTCTATTTGGTTCCAGGAAATGGATATGAAGCTTTAGTACTACAGCTGGCAATATGAAGGAACAGGGCAGAGGGGCATCAGCCAATTTTGTTTTAGTCACTCAGCACTTTTGTTGTGAATCAAAGCGACTAACAACCATTTCATGAGCTCCATCCGAGCTGGTTTTCTCAACGACGAACACAGCAAAATCCCGTCCATTGGCTTGATAAGAAGGGTAGATGCAAGATAGGTCTTCTTCTTGGTTGATGTTTTCCGTGGAGGAAGAATAAACATTGCGTTAGTGATGGACGTGATCCTCGGTGGATAGCAGACAATAAATCCCTCTTCTTTGCTTTTCTTTTCTGTCACTCGCAGCAAAGTAACCCATCCCTTGTATCCAATAATTCGGGTTTTCCGTTGACATCTCCATTTCTTGCCACTTGTTGCCAGAATGAGTGAAAATGGTCAACAGCATGGCTGAGCGAAAATGGTCAACAGCATGGCCCTGCCTTTCAGGCAAATGATTGCACAACAAAGTTGGCCAGTTACTGAGAGGCCGAGTAACAAGTACACCAAGGACAGTCGGCCTATAGTAATGCAGGCCTATAGCAATGGAACCTCCTCTGTCTAAGAGCTGACCTTGCTGTGGTGTAGCAGCTCCGGTCATCACAGAAATATACCCCTGGCTCCAAGTGTGGGTAATGCTCTTGCTAAAATGCCATGGAGCAACCCCTAGCAACAAAGAGGATCCTCCCACCAAATTATCCATCTCTGTCCACACATAGCGCTCAGTCCCTATCCCAGCAATACTAGTCTGCGCATCATGTAGGGTGAATATGCGGAAACTGAGAGCAGGAAACTCCACCCGCTCGTCTGCATTGGTCTGAATCCTGCCGACCATGAGCAGCTCGTCACGTGACAGCACGAGGTATCTTCATCTGATCTTCAAAAGGTCGGACTGGCAAAGAAAAGGAAGTGGGTGTCTCACCGTGAATCGCTGAATGTCCCTGGATCCATCGGCATAGTATGGTGTGGGTGCGACCGCGATGTGGCCAGCGGCATTGACAAACACAAAACCTCCCATCCTCTCAAAATACACAACATCCTGCACATAAACGGATCTGCTATTGGAAGACAGACTGGGCCGTGGTGGGATAGGTACCAGACAGACACAAACATAGGACTGATGACCGAGTCTGGGCCTTCAATATATGGTCAGAGTGACGATGCAATGAAGGACGCTGGCTGTCGCATTGGTGCGAGTTGGGTCAGTTCTGTAACAACGACATTTTTTATGAATAAAAGTTGGCATGACCAAATGACACTGGAAACTTTTGGTGTGGATATGAACGACAGAGTTTGCATAATCCAACAACCTAGACAAAATGTCACATCACCTGCAATGCAAAGTGTTGTAGGAAACTTAAGCTAATTTGACTCTGATACCAATTGTTGGCCCAGGAGCTCACATGAATAGAAAGCAAAACTCTCACAAGATCTCATACTAATGTTCACTTAGGAAGCAATTGAGACTCACTATGTTGTAGCTGAAGTATTCATTGATCTAGTACACAAGTTTGGCTTACAAGTGCTTCTACATGTTCTATTTATAGGCTAAGCTAAACTAACCTTAGCTCAGCCCATATATCTAGAACATTCTACATCTAGCTATTAATATTTTAGTCCTATTAATAGCTAGATGTTTCCAGTATCTAGTATCTAGTTCATCTATGAGCTAGTAGTAGAACTGAATGTTCTAAATGCTTCTAGCATCTCCCTATAGCTACTAACTAGCTACTTCTACAATTTTATAGTAGATGTCAATATTATATCTAACACCTTTGGTGCCTTAGCCAAAGATCTCGTTTTGCCAAAATCCAAGAGTATTGATTATTTTAACAATCAAATATGCTATAATTTCCAGAAGACTATATGATATAATTTTAACAATCAAATAATGATTATTTTAACAATCGAGTATGATATAATATGATCTCGTGTTTCCAAAACCGAAGGCTAGCACCTTTGAACTTCCATAAAATTATCCAAAAACATCGAAAACTTCAAAAAAAAGTACGGTTGGCTTGAAATCATCTTGGTAACATAGAAAACAAGTGGAAAATGGTGGATAAAGTGGTTTGACAGCCGGTATTGAACAAGAATTGAGAAAACTTGTTATTTTTTCGAAAAAACCGAAGGCCAACTTTGAACTTCCATGACAATATAAAAAAATAGAAAATTTGCAAAAAGGTACGGTTGGCTTGAAATCATCTTGGTAATGTAGAAAACAAGTGCAAAATGGTGGATAAAGTGGTTTGACAACTGGTATTGAATGGGAATTAGTAGGTATCTCTTCCTAAATCTTCTTAAAATTAGTAGGTATTGGTTAGTATTAGTGATATATATTGATTGGAGAGTGTGTTGGTAAGAGTTTGTGAACTTTTGACCGGCTATATTTGATCCTATTTAAAATTTTGTTGAACTTTGAATGAATGAAACATTGAAAACTTGATGGCTAGCCATATATGTTTGTAAGTGTTGAATGTGGAAGAAAATATTTGAACGGAGGCATAATGTTAGCCAGTACGAGTGACGATTGTTTCTGAAACCAGTAGGAGTGACGATTGTAGATTGAATATTTGGTTATTTATGGTTTAGTTGGAACGATTGTAGATTGAATAATTTTATGGAATGGTTCAAAAAATGATGAAAATATTTGTGAAATTATTAGTTCTGCTCATTCGTTGAACTGAGAGAAATATGTGTCATGTGGTCAATGTAGGTGACATGGTAGAGACAATATATTTTCAGATATATTATAGGGTTGACGAGATTATGCTTAGTCCTAATGAAGCAGATTTATCAAACTTCCCTCATGTACAACATCGCATCAAAAGAGCGTCCGAAAGGTCTTGGGAGGTGCACTACGGTGCCGGCGAGAGCAGCGTACCCCCCTACCCTGATCTCGGCACTAGCGCTGCACCGTCCTACTACGGTACCGGCACTAGCGCTGCACCGCCCTACAATATGGGTGTCGAGGAGGGCATCGCTACTTCCTACGATGGTATGCACATAATGACCTTTGCTTACGACATTGCAAGTTGCATGTGGTTGCATAATTTCTAAACTTATTTATTTTTCAGATGATTCTCATAGCTTTGCACCACACGAGAGCGTGCCATTTGATCTCGATAACTATCTGGTTGGCGACCCCACCACACCTGTCGATATGGGGAGGCCTCGGAGAGAAGTTCGGCCATGCGACCCACTCACATACTCCCGAGATCAGGTGCGCCACCGCGGGGCTAGAGATCAGCAGCGGCAGGGTACGAGGCAGGTGCGAGGACGGCAGTGATTTTGTATGTACCATCTTTGTGTCATCTTTGTACTGCTACTAGCACGTTTATGTCCCTATCCGTTGTGAATATTTTCTAATTACGTTTAATGGTATGAGTTAAAGACGATCTTTCCTACACCAATACTTTTGGAATAAATTCTTCATTCAATTAAATATCTAATCTAATATTCTATTACACATGTCCAATCTTCCGCGGAGCTAGCCGGTTAAAAATCTGGAAAAAATTAAAAACAAAATCGTTTCATGCCAAGAGACTTCAAAACTTAAACAAAAAATAGATTATTACTTAAAATTATTTTCATCTTTTCCATGACTTTAAAGTAGACCGGAGATAGCTTATTTATCTACCTTACAAGGAGAATTACTTCTATATCTATATTATGTACCCTTAGGTATACACAAATATGCAAATATGCAAAAATATGCATATTTATCTATATTATCTATATCTATATAGATTATCTATATTATCTATATTATCTATATTATATTATGTACCCCATCATATACACAAAAATAATATATCTATATTATCTACCCCATCATATACAAATATGCAAAAATACAACACCTCTCTCGATAGGCTCCTGTCGAGCTTTGATCTAGCGACAGGCTTTTGTCGAGCTTTGATCGCGCGACAGGCTTCTGTCGAGCTTCCAAAGCACGATAGGAAGTCAGTGACACCTCTCTCCTCCGTGCTCGGGTTCTACAGGTCGGGCGTTTCTTCAAAATCCAACTGCTACCTGGTCGTGATTTCAACGAACGACCGACGCCTATTTGTGTCTAAAATCGAAATCGAGATACAATTTTGCATAAAAGAATAAAAATAAATACATAAATTCTTTTTTTCCATATGCCATGTGGGCAACTCGTTAAATCATTTCTGCCTTCTCTCCAGCAAAAGAATATTTTCTGTACGTTCCCTCATCTCGTCCATATTGCCATCTTCAGATATTGCTTTGGGCCTTTGGGCTGCTGCTCGCTGTCAAAGTTGCCTTTGGGTTGTTCTCTGTCAGTTGCCTTTGGGCTTCCGAGATGCCTTCCACGTGCAGCGGCGCCAGCCCAAGCAATCCACCATCACACTAAATCCGGCGCTGCGTGCAGGACAGGACGCCTAAGGGTAAGGGATCGACGTTGATCCTGACTCCCGGAGCAACTCTCGTTAGTCGTTTCCCTTCTCCACATAAGTCTGCATTGACTCCTAGGGTTCACCCGAGCCTCGACGCTCGTCCACAGCACGTCGTGAGGGACCTCCACTGCAAAGGCAATATGCAATTAGCACGGGGACTGGAAGCTCTCCTCAACACCGAAAGGGGAAGCAAAGAAGAGAACAAACATACCAGACCAAGGTTAGTCTCGAGCTTCAGGCTCCACAAAGGGATGCTCTCACTCGGCGAGCCTTGGCAGGCCCTTAGCCCACAAATCCAAAACTCTTAAGTGCATGTTCGTTTCAGCGTAACTTAGGGTGTGTTTGGTTGTTTGTACCAGGTTAAACTTGTATGAGATGGTACACGTTGAATAGGATGGTTCCGTACGATATGATTCAAGTGAAATGTTTGGTTGGTCAAACAGGATCATACAAGATTTTGTTTGGTTCTCGTATGGGATGATGTATATTGGTTCAAATATTCAAATACAATCAAATAACACGTTAAATATTAGAACACGTCATAGGCTTTAGCAGTTAGCACGTTTGCCCAATGCCCATGAAGCACGTGTGCGCATGTAGAAAGAAAGGTGGGCGTATGGGCCATGGAGAAAGGAGACAAGTAGCGGGCTGGAGAGGTTCGGGCCGTTGGGCTTTCTGTCTGCCAATTCAATTCAGCCAATAGGGGGCCCCATGAGCCCTATTGGGCTCTCTGGGAACGAGCGTCGAGATCGGACGGCCCGACACGTCCGCGCGCGAAGCTGACCGCTTATGCCGTGCGGAAGAATTCGTTTCTTATACGAATACGACCTCGTGTCGTGTGTCATCTGTATATATATATCGATCTCATCTATTCCCCTTCCCCACATGATTCGGGCGAGAGAGGGCGATGGCTGGGTGATGGCGATGCTGTTGAAAATATTAGGAATTTTCTCAATATTTTAATCCACAAAATTATGTAAATCATAATTAAACAATTGCCAGTTTCCAGTTCAAGACCAGCGGTACTAGATATAAAAATATCTATCTCGTACGCAAGGTCTAATGAACAGGAAAACAAAAGGACAAAAGCCAGGTATAAACAAATATACCCTTGAGGCGGAGCCACTACAAGCGCAGGCGCCGGCGCTGGCGGAGGAATGACTTGCACATTCTCAGCCGCCATGACGGTTGATGTAGACGATCACAAGTTGGTGCAGAGATGTCGTTGATGCAGTGGAGAGGTCGGTGCAGTCAAACGTTGATGCTGTGTAGATGAAGCTGAACCAGAAGGGAAACTTGAGTAGTCGCGTGGTCGCTCCCCAAAAACCTTATCGGCCTTCTATCCCGAGCAGGATCTCGAGAAGGACGAGGTTCCGGAGGCCTGCTCCCTCCGCTCCTTGTGCGCGCAAGGAAACAGAGGCGGGAATGCAAAACAGCAGCGCTACAGATGGAAGAATGGAATGTGCGAGAGAGAGAGCTCTTGAGAACGAGAGCACTTTTCACAGGGCGAGGTGCTCATGCTTTTATAGGCGCCAGGAAGAGAAGGTTCGTCGAACCTGGACGCCATCAAGCACTAGTAACGGACGTCATTAATCTGGCCATTAAGTCGTCGGTTACGTAACGGACGTCATCAATCCAGCCATTAAGTCGTCGGTTACGTAACGGACGTCATCAATCCAGCCATTAAGTCGTCGGTTACGTAACGGACGTCATCAATCCAGCCATTAAGTCGTCGGTTACGTAACGGACGTCATCAATCCAGCCATTAAGTCGTCGGTTACGTAACGGACGTCATCAATCCAGCCATTAAGTCGTCGGTTACGTAACGGACACCATTTACTACCAGTCATCAACCATGTCGGTTACTGGTACTAAAAGAGGCCAAACAATTACCAGAAACGGTAAAACGCTCCGCATCCGCGCAGCGCGCAAGTCACGTCTAGTCATGACACGACACGACTCGGCTCAGCGCGCACGTGGCATGCCCTTTCTCTTTTCTCACTTTTTTAATTGGGAGAACCACAATACAACTATTTAAGTTGAGATATTCTCCTCCCAATTTCCCGTACGGTACTAAACCG
>SPJY01001434.1:1650574-1698561 GCA_005191435.1 Raddia distichophylla
CTAGGGTTCCACCCAGCCGCCGCCACCTCCATCGGTGAGAGAAGGAGAGAGTGGAGCAAGGAGGAGCAGCGGCCGGTCGGTCAGCAGGGCGGCGCGGCGACCCTGGGTGGACTCCAGTGAGGCGGCGCGCGGCGACGGGCTACGCAGCGCGCGACGGCGTCACAGCAGGGTGTAGCGGCCGGCGGTTAGCCAGGACGGCGGCGGCGCGACGTCCTGTGGCCGGCGATGGCGCAACGGCCTGTAGCGGGCACGGCGGCCTAGGCGCGGCGGCGCGACGACCCATGGAGAGGAGCCGGACGGCGGCGCAGGCAAGGCGGTGACTGCGGGCCAAATCGATGCAACGCTCGGCGGCAGGCGGCTCTGGCCACGACGCGGCAAGTAGAGGAGCTGCATGCTCCTGTACTCCACCGTGCGCTCTAGAGAGAGAAGCCCATAAGAAAGAGAAATCCATAGCACAGGTGAAATATCTAAAGTTGCTGCCTTTGCTCGATTCTTGCACATACCGAATAGAGAAGAGAAGGATTGAAGAGAGAAGAGGTTCCTATCTTTGTTCCACCGTGCAGCAAAGGAAGAGAGAGAGAGTGAGGTAGAGAGGGAGATGAGAGCACCCCCTGATTTATGCCTGCATGCTGTGAGTGCGAGAGATCTATAGAGAGAAACCAAGTGAGAAAGCTCTCCGCTGCTGTGTTCATTCTTGTATAGTCAGGAAAGAGAGAAAGGGATCTTCGCCCTAGCGTTAGCAGCAGTCTAGAGAGGCAGCGAGGCTGCAGCGTGCTTGTCATGGCATGGTGGCTCTCCATGGCAGCAGCGCGTTGGTGAGAGGACGGTGCTGGCCAAGGGCATCGCGGCAAGGGCAGCCCATGGTAACCCAAGGTACAGTGGTGTCATTCAGAGCATGGAAGTTACTGTCTTTTGGATGTGCACACCAGGTGTTCGATGTTGTGTCTAGAAGGCAAGCTTTGAGGCTGCATACCAAGTGCTTGAGATTTTGTCGAAGAGAAAACCTACGAAGAACGTCAAGTGTTTGGTGATTTATTTGTAAAGGGAATTAAGAGGTGATTTCGGTCGAAACCAATTTAGGCTCCTATTCACCCCCCCTCTAGTCGCCGATCTCGGTCCTTCAATTTGAGAAAGATACGGATGGCTTGAACTAATATTTGTAATGTATGAAACAAGTGTAAACTTATCGATAAAGTGGTTTGACAGCAGGTATTGAACCAAAATTGAGAAAACTCGTTGTTTTTCGAAACAAACCGAAGGCTAACAACTTTGGACTTTCATGGCAATTACCAAAAAAATTGAAAAATTCAAAAAAGGTACGGATGGCTTGAACTAATATTTTTAATGTATAAAACAAGTGTAAACTTGTCGATAAAGTGGTTTGACATCAGGTATTGAACCAGAATTGAGAAAACTCGTTGTTTTTCGAAAGAACCCAAGGCTAACCCCTTTGGAATTTCATGGCAATATCCAAAAAATTGAAAAATGCCAAAAAGGTACGGATGTCTTGAAATCATCTATGTAGTATAGAAGACAAGTGTAAACTGGGCGATAAAGTGGTTTGACTGCTGGTATTGAACCAGAATTGAGAAAACTCGTTGTTTTTCGAAAAAAACCGAAGGCTATCCCCTTTGGATTTTCATGGCAATATCCAAAAAAATTGAAAAATTCCAGAAAGATACGGTTGGCCTGAAATCATCTTTATAATGTAGAATCAAGTGTAAACTAGTCGATAAAGTGGTTTGACAGCTGGCATTGAACCAGAATTGAGAAAAGTCGTTGTTTTTCAAAAAAAACCGAAGGCTAACACCTTTGGACTTT
The DNA here is from genome assembly GCA_005191435.1 of Raddia distichophylla. Lineage (NCBI taxonomy): Eukaryota > Viridiplantae > Streptophyta > Magnoliopsida > Poales > Poaceae > Raddia > Raddia distichophylla. The sequence goes on from SPJY01001434.1 coordinate 1,652,396, forward strand.
CATGTCAATTTCCAAAAAAATTTAACAATTCAAAAAAGGTACGGTTGGCACGAACTAATATTTTTAATGTAGAAAACAAGTGTAAACTGGTCGATAAAGTGGTTTGGCAGCTGGTATTGAACCAGAATTGAGAAAAGTTGTTGTTTTTCGAAAAAACCGAAGGCTAACCCCTTTGACTTTCATGGCAATATCAAAAAAATCAAAAATTTCCTCAAAGGTTCGGTTGGCTTGAAATCATCTTTGTAATGCAGAAAATAAGTGCAAACTAGTCGATAATGTGGTTTGACAGCTGGTATTGCACCAGAATTGAGAAAACGTTGTTTTTCGAAAAAACCGAAGGCTAACCGCATTGAACTTTCACGGCAATATACAAAAAAATTAAAAAATTCCAAGAAGATACGGATGGCGTGAAATCATCTTTGTAAAGTAGAAAACAAGTGTAAACATGTTGATAAAGTGGTTTGACAGCTGGTATTGAACCAGAATTATGAAAACTCGTTGTTTTTTGAAAAAACCAAAGGCTAATCCCTTTGGACCTTCATGGCAATATAAAAAAAATCAAAAAATTCCAAAAAGGTTCGGTTGGCATGAAATCATCTTTTTAGTGTAGAAAATATGTGCAAACTGGTCGATAAAGTGGTTTGATAGCTTGTGTTGAACCAGAATTCAGAAAACTCGTTCTTTTTTTTAAAAACCGAAGGCTAACCCCTTTGACTTTCATGGCAACATCCAAAAAAATTGAAAAATTCCAAAAAGGTGCGGATGGCTTGAAATCATCTTTCTAATGTAGAAAACATGTGTAAACTGGGCGATAAAGTGGTTTGACAGCTGGTGTTGAAGCAGAATTGTGAAAACTCGTTGTTTTTCAAAAAACCGAAGGCTAACCCCTTTGGACTTTCATGGCAATGTCAAAAAAATCAAAAAATTCCTCAAAGGTTCGGTTGGCTTGAAATCATCTTTGTAATGCAGAAAATAAGTGCAAACTAGTCAATAATGTGGTTTGACAGCTGGTATTGAACCAGAATTGAGAAAACGTTGTTTTTCGAAAAAACCGAAAGCAAACCACTTTGGACTTGCATGTCAATATCCAAAAAAATCGAAAAATTCCAAAAAGGTACGGATGGCCTGAAATCATCTTTCTAATGTAGAAAACAAGTGTAAACTGGGCGATAAAGTGGTTTGGCAGCTGGTATTGAACCAGAATTGAGAAAACATTGTTTTCCGAAAGAACCGAAGGCTAACCACTTTGGACTTTCATGGCAATATCCAAAAAAATCGAAAAATTCCAAAAAGGTACGGATGGCTTGAAATCATCTTTGTAATGTAGAAACAAGTGTAAACTGGGCGAGAAAGTGGTTTGACAGCTGGTATTGAACCAGAATTAAGAAAAGTCGTTGTTTTTCGAAAAAAACCGAAGGCTAACACTTTTGGACTTTCATGGCAATTTCCAAAAAATTGAAAATTTCAGAAATGGTACGGATGGCTTGAACTAATATTTGTAATATAGAAAACATGTGTAAACTGGTCGATAAATTGGTTTGGCTGCTGGTATTGAACCAGAATTGTGAAAACTCGTTGTTTTTCGAAAAAACCGAAGGCTATCCCCTTTGGACTTTCATGGCAATATCAAAAAAATCAAAAAATTCCTCATGGTTCGGTTGGCTTGAAATCATCTTTGTAATGTAGAAAATAAGTGTAAACTGGTCGATAATGTGGTTTGACAGTTGCTATTGAACCAGAATTGAGAAAACGTTGTTTTTCAAAAAAACCGAAGGCTAGCGCCTTTGGACTTTCATGGCAATATACAAAAAATTAAAAAACTCCAAGAAGGTACTGATGGCTTGAAATCATCTTTGTAGAGTAGAAAACAAGTGTAAACATGTTGATAAAGTGGTTTGACAGTTGGTATTGAACCAGAATTATGAAAACTCGTTGTTTTTTGAAAAACCAAAGGCTAATTCCCTTGGAGACCTCTCATGGCAATATAAAAAAAATCAAATAATTCCAAAAAGGTACGGTTGGCATGAAATCACCTTTTTAGTGCAGAAAATATGTGCAAACTGGTCGATAAAGTGGTTTGATAGCTTGTGTTGAACCAGAATTGACAAAAGTCGTTGTTTTTTTGAAAAACCGAAGGCTAACCCCTTTGACTTTCATGGCAATATCCAAAAAAATAGAAAAATTCCAAAAAGGTACGGATCGCTTGAAATCATCTTTGTAATGTAGAAAACAAGTGTAAACAGGACGATAAAGTGGTTTGACAGCTGGTATTGAACCAAAATTAAGAAAACTCGTTGTTTTTCGATAAAACCGAAGGCTAACCCCTTGGACTTTCAAGGCAATATCCAAAAGAATTGAAAAATTCCAGAAAGGTTCAGATCGCTTGAAATCATCTTTCTAATGTAGAAAACAAGTGTAAACTGGGCGATAAAGTGGTTTGACAGCAGGTATTGAACCAGAATTGAGAAAAGTCGTTTTTCGTAAAAAACGAAGGCTAACACCTTTGTACTTTCATTGCAATTTTCAAAAAATTTGAAAAATTCAGAAAAGGTACGGATGGCATGAACTAATATTTGTAATGTAGAAAACAAGTGTAAACTGGTCGATAAAGTGGTTTGGCAGCTGGTATTGAACCAGAATTGAGAAAACGTTGTTTTCCGAAAGAACCGAAGGCTAACCACTTTGGACTTTCATGGCAACATCCAAAAAAATGGTAAAATTCCAGAAAGGTACGGATGGCTTGAAATCATCTTTGTAATGTAGAAACAAGTGTAAACTGGGCGAGAAAGTGCTTTGACAGCTGGTATTGAACCAGAATTAAGAAAAGTCGTTGTTTTCCGAAAAAACCGAAGGCTAACACTTTTGGACTTTCATGGCAATTTCCAAAAAATTGAAAATTTCAGAAATGGTACGGATGGCTTGAACTAATATTTGTAATATAGAAAACATGTGTAAACTGGTCGATAAATTGGTTTGGCTGCTGGTATTGAACCAGAATTGTGAAAACTCGTTGTTTTTCGAAAAAACCGAAGGCTATCCCCTTTGGACTTTCATGGCAATATCAAAAAAATCAAAAAATTCCTCATGGTTCGGTTGGCTTGAAATCATCTTTGTAATGTAGAAACAAGTGTAAACTGGGCGAGAAATGGTCGATAAAGTGGTTTGGCTGCTGGTTTTGAGGCAAAGTTGAGAAAACTCGTTGTTTTTTTGAAAAAACCGAAGGCTAACCCCTTTGGATTTCCATGGCAATATCCAAAAAAAAAAAATTTAAATATTCCTGAAAGGTACGGTTGGCTTGAAATCATCTTTGTAATGTAGAAAACAAGTGTACATTGGTCGATAAAGTGGTTTGACTGCTGGTATAGTACCATAATTAAGAAAACTCGTTATTTTTTGAAAAAACCGAAGCCTAACCCCCTTGGACTTTCATGGCAATATCCAAAAAAATTGAAAAATTCCAAAAAGGTACGGTTGGCATGAAATTATCTTTTAATGTAGAAAATATGTGCAAACTGGTTGATAAAGTGGTTTGATAGCTTGTGTTGAACCAGAATTGAGAAAACTCGTTGTTTTTCGAAAAAACCAAAGGCTAACCCCTTTGACTTTCAGGGCAATATCCGAAAAATTGAAAAATTCCAAAAAGGTACGGATGGCTTGAAATCATCTTTGTAATATAGAAAACAAGTGTAAACTGGGCGATAAGGTGGTTTGACAGCTGGTACTGAACAAGAATTAGGAAAAGTCGTTGTTTTTCGAAAAAACCGAAGGCTAACCCCTTGGACTTTCATGGCAATATCCAAAAAATTTGAAAAATTCCAAAACGGTACAGACTGCTTGAAATCATCTTTGTAAGGTAGAATCAAGTGCAAACTGGTCGATAAAGTGGTTTGACAGCTGGTATTGATCCCAAATTGAGAAAACTCGTTGTTTTTCGAAAAAAAACCATACGCTAACACCTTTGGACTTTCATGGCAATTTCAAAAAAAATTTTAAAAAGGTACGGTTGGCTGGAACTAATATTTGTAATGTAGAAAACAAGTGTAAACTTGTCGATAAAGTGGTTTGGCAGCTGGTACTGAACCAGAATTGAGAAAACTCGTTGTCTTTTGATAAAACCGAAGGCTAACCCCTTTGGAATTTCATGGCAATATCCAAAAAATTTAAATATTCCTGAAAGGTACGGTTGGCTTGAAATCATGTTTGTAATGTAGAAAATAAGTTTAAACTAGTCGATAATGTGGTTTGACAGCTGGTATTGAACCAGAATTTATAAAATGTTGTTTTCCGAAAAACCGAAGGCTAACCCCTTTGTACTTTCATGGCAATATCCAAAAGAATTGAAAAATTCCGAAAAGGTACGGATGGGATGAAATCATCTTTGTAATGTAGAAAACTAGTGTAAACTGGTCGATAAAGTGGTTTGACAGCAGGTATTGAACCAGAATTAAGAAAACTCGTTATTTTTTGAAAAAACGAAAGGCTAACCCCCTTGGACTATCATGGCAATATCCAAAAAAATTGAAAAATTCAAAAAAGGTACGGTTGGTTTGAAATCATCTTTCTAATGTAGAAAATATGTGCAAACTGGTCGATAAAGTGTTTGATAGCTTGTGTTGAACCAGAATTGAGAAAACTCGTTGTTTTTCGAAAAAACCGAAGGCTAACCCCTTAGACTTTCATGGCAATATCCAAAAAAATTGAAAAATTCCAAAAAGGTACGGATGGCTTGAAATCATCTTTGTAATGTTGAAAACAAGTGTAAACTGGGCGATAAGGTGGTTTGACAGCTGCTATTGAACAAGAATTAGGAAAACTCGTTGTTTTTCGAAAAAACCGAAGGCTAACCCCTTGGACTTTCATGGCAGTATCCACAAAATTTGAAAAATTCCAAAAAGGTACAGATGGCTTAAACTAATATTTGTAATGTAGAAAACAAGTGTAAACTGGTCGATAAAGTGGTTTGGCAGCTGGTATTGAACCAGAATTGAGAAAACTCGTTGTTTTGCGAAAAAACCGAACGCTAACCCCTTTGGACTTTCATGGCAATATCCAAAAAAATGAAAATTCCAAAATGGTATGGTCGGCTTGAAATCATCTTTGTAATGTAGAAAACGAGAAAACTCGTTGTTTTTCGAAAAAACCAAAGGCTGGCACATTTGGACTTTCATGGCAATTTCCAAAAATAATTGATAAATTCCGAAAAGGTGCGGATGGCTTGAAATCATCTTTTTAATGTAGAATCAAGTGCAAACTGGTCGATAAAGTGGTTTGACAGCTGGTATTGATCCCAAATTGAGAAAACTCGTTGTTTTTCGAAAAAAAACCATACGCCAACACATTTGGACTTTCATGGCAATTTCAAAAAAATTGAAAAATTTGAAAAAGGTACGGTTGGTTGGAACTAATATTTGTAATGTAGAAAACAAGTGTAAACTCGTCGATAAAGTGGTTTGGCAGCTCGTATTGAACCAGAATTGAGAAAACTAGTTGTTTTTCAAAAAAACCGAAGGCTAACCCCTTTGGACTTTCATGGCAATATCCAAACAAAAATGAAAATTCCAAAATGGTATGGTAGGCTTGAAATCATCTTTGTAATGTAGAATCGAGTGCAAACTGATCGATAAAGTGGTTTGACAGCTGGTATTGATCCACAATTGAGAAAACTCGTTGTTTTTCGAACAAACCAAAGGCTAGCACATTTGGACTTTCATGGCAATTTCAAAAAAATTGAAAAATTTGAAAAAGGTACGGTTGGTTGGAACTAATATTTGTAATGTAGAAAACAAGTGTAAACTTTGTAATGAAGGAAACAAGTGTAAACTGGTCGATAAAGTGGTTTGGCAGCTGGTATTGAACCAGAATTGAGAAAACTCGTTGTTTTTCGAAAAAACCGAAGGCTAACCCCTTTGGACTTTCGTGGCAATATCCAAACAAAAATAAAAATTCCAAAATGGTATGGTTGGCTTGAAATCATCTTTGTAATGTAGAATCGAGTGCAAACTGGTCGATAAAGTGGTTTGACAGCTGGTATTGATCCAGAATTGAGAAAACTCGTTGTTTTTCGAACAAACCGAAGGCTAGCACATTTGGACTTTCATGTCAATTTCCAAAAATAATTGATAAATTCCAAAAAGGTACGGATGACTTGAAATCATCTTTTTAATGTAGAAAACAAGTGTAAACTGGTCGATAAAGTGGTTTGACAGCTGGTATTGAACCAGAATTGAGAAAACTCGTTGTTTTTCAAAAAAACCGAAGGCTAACCTCTTTCGATTTCCTTGGCAATATCCAAAAAAATTGAAAAATTCCAAAAAAGTACGGTTGGCTTGAAATATCTTTATAATGTAGAATCAAGTGCAAACTGGTCGATAATGTGGTTTTACAGCTAGTATTGAACCAGAATTGAGAAAACTCGTTGTTTTTCGAAAAAAACCGAAGGCTAACCCCATTGGAATTTCATGGCAATATCCATATAATTGAAAAATTCCAAAAAAGTATGGTTGCCTTGAAATCATCTATGTAATGTAGAAGACAAGTGTAAACTGGGCAATATAGTGGTTTGACAGGTGGTATTGAACCAGAATTGAGAAAACTCGTAGTTTTTCGAAAAAACCGATGGCTAACCCCTTTGGATTTTCATGGCAATATCCGAAAAAATTGAAAAATTCCAAAAAAGGTATGGTTGGCTTGAAATCATCTTTATAATGTAGAATCAAGTGTAAACTGGTCGATAAAGTGGTTTGACAGCTGGTATTTATCCAGAATTGAGAAAACCCGTTGTTTTTTCAAAAAAACGAAGGCTAAACCCTTTGGACTTTCCTGGAAATATCCAAAAAAATTGAAAAATTCCTAAAAGGTACGGATGGCTTGAAAACATCTTTTTAATGTAGAAAACAAGTGTAAACTGGGCGATGAAGTGGTTTGACAGCTGGTATTGAATCAGAATTGCGAAAATTCGTTGTTTTTCGAAAAAACCAAATGCTAACCCTTTGGATTTTCATGGCAATATCCAAAAAATTGAAAAATTCCAAAAAGGTACGGTTGGCTTGAAATCATCTTTGTAATGTAGAAACACGTATATACTCGTCGATAAAGTGGTTTGCCAGCCGGTATTGATCCAGAATTGAGAAAACTCGTTGATTTTCGAAACAAACCGAAGGCTAACAACTTTGGGCTTTCATGGCAATTTCCAAAAAAATTGCAAAATTCAAAAAAGTTACGGATGGCTTGAACAAATATTTGTAATGTGTAAAACAAGTGTAAACTTGTCGATAAAGTGGTTTGACGGCAGGTATTGAACCAGAATTTAGAAAACTCGTTGTTTTCGAAAGCACCGAAGGCTAACCCCTTTGGAATTTTATGGCAATATCAAAAAATTGAAAAATTCCTAAAAGGTACGGTTGACTTGAAATCATTTTTGTAATATAGAAAATAAGTGCAAACTAGTCGATAATGTGGTTTGACAGCTGGTATTGAACCAGAATTGAGAAAACTCGTTGTTTTTCAAAAAAAACCGAAGGCTAACCTTTTTCGATTTCCATGGCAATATCCAAAAAATTGAAAAATTCCAAAAAAGTATGGTTGACTTGAAATCATCTATTTAATGTAGAAGACAAGTGTAAACAGGGCAATAAAGTGGTTTGACAGGTGGTATTGAACCAGAATTGAGAAAACTGAGAAAACTCGTTGTATTTCGAAAAATCCGAAGGCTAACCCCTTTGGATTTTCATGGCAATATCCAAAAAAATTGAAAAATTCCAAAAAGGTATGGTTGGCCTGAAATCATCTTTATAATGTAGAATCAAGTGTAAACTTGTCGATAAAGTGGTTTGACAGCTGGTATTTATCCAGAATTGAGAAAATCCGTTGTTTTTCCAAAAAACGAAGACTAACCCCTTGGACTTTCCTGGCAATATCCAAAAAAATTGAAAAATTCCTAAAAGGTACGGATGGCTTGAAATCATCTTTGTAATGTAGAAAACAAGTGTAAACTGGGCGATAAAGTGGTTTGACAACTGGTATTGAACCAGAATTGCGAAAATTCGTTGTTTTTTCGAAAAAACCGAGTGCTAACCCCTTTGGATCTCCATGGCAATATCCAAAAAATTGAAAAATTCCAAAAAGGTACGGTTGGCTTGAAATCATCTTTGTAATGTAGAAAACAAGTGTAAACTGGGCGATAAAGTGGTTTGACAACTGGTATGTAGAAGACAAGTGTAAACTGCACAATAAAGTGGTTTGCCAGGTGGTATTGAACCAGAATTGAGAAAACTCGTTGTATTTCGAAAAAACCGAAGGCTAACCCCTTTGGATTTTCATGGCAATATCCAAAAAAATTGAAAAATTCCAAAAAGGTATGGTTGGCTTGAAATCATCTTTATAATGTAGAATCAAGTGTAAACTGGTCGATAAAGTGGTTTGACAGTTGGTATTTATCTAGAATTGAGAAAACCTGTTGTTTTTCCAAAAAAACGAAGACTAACCACTTGGACTTTCCTGGTAATATCCAAAAAAATTGAAAAATTCCTAAAAGTTACGGATGGCTTGAAATCATCTTCGTAATGTAGAAAACAAGTGTAAACTGGGCGATAAAGTGGTTTGACAGCTGGTATTGAACCAGAATTGCGAAAATTCGTTGTTTTTTCGAAAAACCGAATGCTAACCCCTTTGGATTTCCATGGCAATATTCAAAAAATTGAAAAATTCCAAAAAGGTATTGTTGGCTCGAAACATCTTTGTAATGTAGAATCAAGTGCAAACTGGTCGATAAAGTGGTTTGACAGCTGGTATTGATCCAAAATTGAGAAAACTCGTTGTTTTTTAAAAAACCAAAGGCTAACACCTTTGGACTTTGATGGCAATTTCCAAAAAAATTGAAAAATTTGAAAAAGGTTTGGATGGCTTGAACTAATATTGTAATGTAGAAAACAAGTGTAAACTGGTCGATAAAGTGGTTTGGCAGCTGGTTTTGAGGCAAAATTGAGAAAACTCGTTGTTTTTTTTGAAAAAACCGAAGGCTAACCCCTTTGGATTTTCATGGCAATATCCAAAAAAATTGAAAAATTCCAAAAAGGTACGGTTGGCTTGAAATCATCTTTGTAATGTACAAAACAAGAGTAAACTGGGCAATAAAGTGGTTTGACAGTGGTATTGAACCAGAATTGAGAAAACTCGTTGTTTTTCGAAAAAAACTGAAGGCTAACCCCTTTGGATTTTCATGGCAATATCCAAAAAATTGAAAAATTCCAGAAAGGTACGGTTCGCTTGAAATCATCTTTGTAATGTAGAAATAACGATAAACTGGTCGATAAAGTGGTTTGACAGCTGGTATTGATCCAGAATTGAGAAAACTCGTTGTTTTTCGAAAAAAACCGAAGGCTAACAACTTTGGACTTCCATGGCAATTTCCATAAAAATTGAAAAATTTGAAAAAGATACGGATGGCTTGAACTAATATTTGTAATGTATAAAACAAGTGTAAACTTGTCGATAAAGTGGTTTGACAGCATGTATTGAACCAGAATTGAGAAAACTCTTTGTTTTTCGAAAGAACCGAAGGCTAACCCCTTTGGAATTTCATGGCAATATCCAAAAAATTGAAAAATTCCTAAAAGGTACGGTTGGCGTGAAATCATCTTTTGAATGTAGAAAATAAGTGCAAACTAGTCGATAATGTGGTTTGACAGCTCGTATTGAACCAGAATTAAGAAAACTCGTTGTTTTTCGAAATACCGAATCCTAACCCCTTGGACTTTCCTGGCAATATCCAAAAAATTGATCGATAAAGTGGTTTGACAGCTGTATTGAACCAGAATTGAGAAAACTCGTTGTTTTTTTGAAAAAACCGATGGTTAACCCTTTGGATTTTCATGGCAATATCCAAAAAAATTTAATAATTCCAAAAAGGTACGGTTGGCTTGAGATTATCTTTGTAATGTAGAAAACAAGTGTAAACTGGGCGATAAAGTGGTTTGACAGTGGTATTGAACCCAGAATTGAGAAAAATCGTTGTTTTTCGAAGAAAACTGAAGGCTAACCCCTTTGGATTTTCATGGCAATATCCAAAAAATTGAAAAAGATACGGATGGCTTGAACTAATATTTGTAATGTATAAAACAAGTGTAAACTAGTCGATAAAGTGGTTTGACAGCAGGTATTGAACCAGAATTGAGAAAACTCGTTGTTTTTCGAAAGAACCGAAGGCTAACCCTTTGGAATTTCATTGCAATATCCAAAAAATTGAAAAATTCCTAAAAGGTACGGTTGGCTTGAAATCATCATTGTAATGTAGAAAATAAGTGCAAACTAGTCCATAGTGTGGTTTGACAGCAGGTATTGAAACAGAATTAAGAAAACTCGTTGTTTTTCGAAAAACCGAATCCTAACCCCTTGGACTTTCCTGGCAATTTCCAAAAAATTGAAAAATTCCAAAAATGTACGGATGTCTTGAAATCATCTATGTAATGTAAAAGACAAGTCTCAACTGGGCGATAAAGTGGTTTGACAGCTGGTATTGAACCAGAATTGAGAAAACTCGTTGTTTTCCAAAAAAACCGAAGGCTAACCTCTTTCAATTTCCATGGCAATATCCAAAAAAATTGAAAAATTCCAAAAAAGTACGGTTGGCTTGAAATATATTTATAATGTAGAATCAAGTGCAAACTGGTCGATAAAGTCGTTTGACAGCTGGTATTGAACCAGAATTGAGAAAACTCGTTGTTTTTCGAAAAAAACAGAAGGCTAACCCTTTGGATTTTCATGGCAATATACAAAAAAATTGAAAAATTCCAGAAAGGTACGGTTGGCTTGAAATCATCTTTATAATGTAGAATCAAGTGTAAACTGATCGATAAAGTGGTTTGATAGCTGGTATTTATCCAGAATTGAGAAAACTCGTTTTTCGAAAAAACCAAAGGATAACACCTTTGGACTTTCATGGTAATTTCCAAAAATATTGAAATATTTGAGAAAGGTTTGGATGGCTTCAACTAATATTTGTAATGCAGAAAACAAATGTTAACTGGTCCATAAAGTGGTTTGACAGCTGGTATTGAACCAGAATTGAGAAAACTCATTGTTTTTCAAAAAAAAAAACCGAAGGCTAACAACTTTGGACTTTCATGGCAATTTCCAAAAAAATTGAAAAATTTGTGTTGAGACCCATGTGGTGGGTCCCCTTGTGTTGTGATGAATATATGTGACGGGTTTAATTTTGATATGATTTTGAAGTGCTTTGAGTTGCATTTGGTGAAACGGGCACGAGTTGAGTGCCTGGCGGACGGTGTCTGATGTCGGCCGGACACGTCGAGTTGTGACGGGTTTTCGCGTTCTTGAGCGCTTTGTAATGTTGAAAACAAGTGTAAACTGGGCAATAAGGTGGTTTGACAGCTGGTATTGAAAAAGAATTAGGAAAACTCGTTGTTTTTTGAAAAAACCGAAGGCTAACCCCTTGGACTTTCGTGGCAATATCCAAAAAATTTGTAAAATTCCACTAAGGTACAGATGGCTTAAACTAATATTTGTAATGTAGAAAACAAGTGTAAACTGGTCGATAAAGTGGTTTGGCAGCTGGTATTGATCCAGAATTGAGAAAACTCGTTGTTTTTCGAACAAACCAAAGGCTAGCACATTTGGACTTTCATGGCAATTTCTGAAAATAATTGATAAATTCCAAAAAGGTAAAAATTCAAAAAAGGTACGGTTGGCTTGAAATCATCTTTGTAATGTAAAAAATATGTGCAAACTGGTCGATAAAGTGTTCGATAGCTTGTGTTGAACCAGAATTGAGAAAACTCGTTGTTTTTCGAAAAAACCGATGGCTAACCCCTTAGGCTTTCATGGCAATATCCAAAGAAATTAAAAAATTCCAAAAAGGTATGGATGGCTTGAGATCATCTTTGTAATGTTGAAAACAAGTGTAAACTGGGAGATAAGGTGGTTTGACAGCTGGTATTGAACAACAATTAGGAAAACTCGTTGTTTTTCAAAAAAACCGAAGGCTAACCCCTTGGACTTTCATGGCAATATCCAAAAAATTTGAAAAATTCCAAAAAGGTACAGATGGCTTAAACTAATATTTGTAATGTAGAAAACATGTGGAAACTGGTCGATAAAGTGGTTTGACAGCTGGTATTGATCCCAAATTGAGAAAACTCGTTGTTTTTCAAAAAAACAAAAGGCTAACACCTTTGGACTTTCATGGCAATTTCAAAAAAAAAAAATGAAAAATTCAAAAAAGGTACGGTTGGCTGGAACTAATATTTGTAATGTAGAAAACAAGTGTAAACTTGTCGATAAAGTGGTTTGGCAGCTGGTACTGAACCAGAATTGAGAAAACTCGTTGTCTTTCAATAAAACCGAAGGCTAACCCCTTTGGAATTTCATGGCAATATCCAAAAAATTAAAAAATTCCTGAAAGGTACGGTTGGCTTGAAATCATCTTTGTAATGTAGAAAATAAGTTTAAACTAGTCGATAATGTGGTTTGACAGCTGGTATTGAACCAGAATTGATAAAATGTTGTTTTCCGAAAAACCGAAGGCTAACCCCTTTGTACTTTCATGGCAATATCCAAAAAAATTGAAAAATTCCGAAAAGGTACGGATGGCTTGAAATCATCTTTGTAATGTAGAAAACAAGTGTAAACTGGTCGATAAAGTGGTTTGACAGCTGGTATTGAACCAGAATTGAGAAAACTCGTTGTTTTTCGAAAAAACCGAAGGCTAACCCCTTTGGACTTTCATGGCAATATCCAAAAAAATTGAAAAATTCCAAAAAGGTACAGATGGCTTGAAATCATCTTTGTAATGTAGAAAACAAGTGTAAACTGGGCGATAAAGTGGTTTGACAGCTGGTATTGAACCAGAATTGAAAAAACTCGTTGTTTTTTGAAAAAACCGAAGGCTAACCCCTTTGGATTTTCATGGCAATATCCAAAAAAATTGAAAAATTTCAGAAAGATACGGTTGGCCTGAAATCATCTTTATAATGTAGAATCAAGTGTAAACTGGTCGATAAAGTGGTTTGACAGCTGGTATTCATCCAGAATTGAGAAAACTCGTTGTTTTCCAAAAATCCGAAGACTAACCCCCTTGGACTATCATGGCAATATCCAAAAAATTGAAAAATTTCAAAAAGGTACGGATGTCTTGAAATCATCTTTGTAATATAGAAAACAAGTGTAAACTGGGCGATAAAGTGGTTGGACAGCTTGCGAAAAAACCGAAGGCTAACCCCTTAGAATTTCATGGCAATATCCAAAAAAATTGAAAAATTCCAAAAAGCTACAGATGTCTTGAAATCATCCTTGTAATGTTGAAAACAAGTGTAAACTGGGCGACAAGGTGGTTTGACAGCTGGTATTGAACAAGAATTAGGAAAACTCGTTGTTTTCCGAGAAAACCTAAGCCTAACCCCGTGGAATTTCATGGCAATATCCAAAAATTTGAAAAATTCCAAAAAGGTACGGATGGCTTGAAATCATCTTTGTAATGTAGAAAACAAGTGTAAACTGGGCGATAAGGTGGTTTAACAGGTGGTACTGAACAAGAATTAGGAAAACTCGTTGTTTTTCGAAAAAACCGAAGGCTAACCCCTTGGACTTTCATGGCAATATCCAAAAAATTTGAAAAATTCCAAAAAGATACGGATGGCTTGAAATCATCTTTGTAATGTAGAATCAAGTGCAAACTAGTCGATAAAGTGGTTTGACAGCTGGTAGTGATCCAAAATTGACAAAACTCGTTGTTTTTCGAAAAAAACCAAAGGCTAACACCTTTGGAATTTCATGGCAAAATCCAAAAAATTGGAAAAATTCCGAAAAGGTACGGTTGGCTTGAAATTATCTTTGTAATGTAGAAAACAAGGGTAAACTGGGCGATAAGGTGGTTTGACAGATGGTATTGAACAAGAATTAGAAAAACTCGTTGTTTTTCGAAAAAACCGAAGGCTAGCCCCTTGGACTTTCATGGCAATATCCTAAAAATTTGAAAAATTCCAAAAAGGTACGGATGGCTTGAAATCATCTTTGTAATGCCGAATCAAGCGCAAACTGGTAATAAAGTGGTTTGACAGCTGGTATTGATCCCAAATTGAGAAAACTCGTTGTTTTTCGAAAAAACCAAATGCTAACAACTTTGGACCATCATGGCAATTACAAAAAAAATTGAAAAATTCAAAAAAGGTACGGTTGGCTGGAACTAATATTTGTAATGTAGAAAACAAGTGTAAACTTGTCGATAAAGTGGTTTGGCAGCTGGTACTGAACCAGAATTGAGAAAACTCGTTGTCTTTCGATAAAACCGAAGGCTAACCCTTTGGAATTTCATGGCAATATCCAAAAAATTAAAAAATTCCTGGAAGGTATGGTTGGCTGGAAATCATCTTTGTAATGTAGAAAATAAGTTTAAACTAGTCGATAATGTGGTTTGACAGCTGGTATTGAACCAGAATTGATAAAATGTTGTTTTCCGAAAAACCTAAGGCTAACCCCTTTGTACTTTCATGGCAATATCGAAAAAAATTGAAAAGTTTCAAAAATGTATGGATGGCTTGAAATCATCTTTGTAATTTAAAAAACAAGTGTAAACTGGTCGATAAAGTGGTTTGACAGCTGGTATTGAACCAGAATTAAGAAAACTCGTTATTTTTTGAAAAAACCGAAGCCTAACCCCCTTGGACTTTCATGGCAATATCCAAAAAATTGAACCAGAAAATATGTGCAAACTGGTCGATAATGTGGTTTGATCGCTTGTGTTGAACCAGAATTTAGAAAACTCGTTATTTTTTGAAAAAGCCGATGGATAACCCCCTTGGACTTTCATGGCAATTTCCAAAAAAATTGAAAAATTCCAAAAAGGTACGGTTGGCTTGAGATCATCTTTTTAATGCAGAAAATATGTGCAAACTGGTCGATAAAGTGGTTTGATTGCTTGTGTTGAACCAGAATTGAGAAAACTCGTTATTTTCCGAAAAAACCGAAGGCTAACCCCTTTAACTTTCATGGCAATATCCAAAAAAATTGAAAAATTCCAAAAAGTTACGGATGGCTTGAAATCATGTTTGTAATGTAGAAAACAAGTGTAAACTGGGCGATAAGGTGGTTTGATAGCTGGTATTTAACAAGAATTAGGAAAACTCGTTGTTTTTCGAAAAAACCGAAGGCTAACCCCTTGGACTTTCATGGCAATATCCAAAAAATTTGAAAAATTCCAAAAAGGTATAGATTGCTTGAAATCATCTTTGTACGGTAGAATCAAGTGCAAACTGGTCGATAAAGTGGTTTGACAGCTGGTATTGATCCCAAATTGAGAAAACTCGTTGTTTTTCGAAAAAAAAACCTTACGCTAATAACTTTCGACTTTCATGGCAATTTCAAAAAAAAATTGAAAAATTCGAAAAAGGTACGGTTGTCTGGAACTAATATTTGTAATGTAGAAAACAAGTCTAAACTTGTCGATAAAGTGGTTTGGCAGCTGGTACTGAACCAGAATTGAGAAAACTCGTTGTCTTTCAATAAAACCGAAGGCTAACCCCTTTGGAATTTCATGGCAATATCCCAAAAAATTAAAAAATTCCTGAAAGGTACGGTTGGCTTGAAATCATCTTTGTAATCTAGAAAATAAGTTTAAACTAGTAGATAATATGGTTTGACAGCTGGTACTGAACCAGAATTGATAAAATGTTGTTTTTCGAAAAACCGAAGGCTAACCCCTTTGTACTTTCATGGCAATATCCAAAAAATTGAAAAATTCCGAAAAGGTATGGATGGTTTGAAACCATCTTTGTAATGTAGAAAACAAGTGTAAACGGGTCGATAAAGTGGTTTGACAGCTGGTATTGTACCAGAATTAAGAAAACTCGTTATTTTTTGAAAAAACCGAAGCCTAACCCCCTTGGACTTTCATGGCAATATGCAAAAAATTGAAAAATTCCAAAAAGGTACGGTTGGCTTGAAATCATCTTTTTAATGTAGAATCAA
The DNA here is from genome assembly GCA_005191435.1 of Raddia distichophylla. Taxonomy (NCBI): domain Eukaryota; kingdom Viridiplantae; phylum Streptophyta; class Magnoliopsida; order Poales; family Poaceae; genus Raddia; species Raddia distichophylla. The sequence continues at coordinate 1,668,374 of SPJY01001434.1, forward strand.
GTACAAACTAGTCGATAAAGTGGTTTGACAGCTGGTATTGATCCAAAATTGACAAAACTCGTTGTTTTTCGAAAAAAAACCAATGGCTAACAACTTTGGACTTCCATGGCAATTTCAAAAAAAATTGGAAAATTCAAAAAAGGTACGGTTGGCAGGAACTAATATTTGTAATGTAGAATTCAAGTGTAAACTTGTCGATAAAGTGGTTTGGCAGTTGGTACTGAACCAGAATTGAAAAAACTCGTTGTCTTTCGATAAAACCGAAGGCTAACCCCTTTGGAATTTCATGGCAATATCCAAAAAAATTAAAACATTTCTGAAAGGTACGGTTGGCTTGAAATCATCTTTGTAATGTAGAAAATAAGTTTAAACTAGTCGATAATGTGGTTTGACGGCTGGTATTGAACTAGGATTGATAAAACGTTGTTTTCCGAAAAACCGAAGGCCAACCCCTTTGTACTTTCATGGCAATATCCAAAAAAATTGAAAAATTCTGAAAAGGTACGGATGGCTTGAAATCATCTTTGTAATGTAGAAAACATGTGTAAACTGGTCGATAAAGTGGTCTGACAGCTGGTATTGAACAACAATTAGGAAAACTCGTAGTTTTTCGAAAAAACCGAAGGCTAACCCCTTTGGAATTTCATGGCAATATCCAAAAAAAGTAAAAAATTCCTAAAAGGTACGGTTGGCTTGAAACCATCTTTGTAATGTAGAAAATAAGTTTAATCTAGTCGATAATGTGGTTTGACGGCTGGTATTGAACTAGAATTGATAAAACGTTGTTTTCCGAAAAACCGAAGGCGTGCCCCTTTGTACTTTCATGGCAATATCCAAAAAAATTGAAAAATTCCAAAAAGGTATGTATGGCTTGAAATCATCTTTGTATTATAGAAAACAAGTGTAAACTGGTCGATAAAGTGGTTTGACAGCTGGTATTGAACCAGAATTAAGAAAACTCGTTATTTTTTGAAAAAGCCGAAGGCTAACCCCCTTGGACTTTCATGGCAATATCCAAAAAAATTGAAAAATTCCAAAAAGGTACGGTTGGCTTGAAATCAACTTTTTAATGCAAAAAATATGTGCAAACTGGTCGATCAAGTGGTTTGATAGCTTGGGTTGAACCAGAATTGAGAAAACTCGTTGTTTTTCGAATAAACCGTAGGCTAACCCCTTTGACTTTTATGGCAATAACCAAAAAAATTGAAAAATTCTGAAAAGGTACGGATGGTTTGAAATCATCTTTGTAATGTGGAAAACAAGTGTAAACTGGTCGATAAAGTGGTTTGACAGCTCTTATTGAACCAGAATTAAGAAAACTCGTTTTTTTTTGAAAAAGCTGAAGGCTAACCCCCTTGGACTTTCATGGCAATATCCAAAAAAATTGAAAAATTCCAAAAAGGTACGGTTGGCTTGAAATCATCTTTTTAATGCAGAAAATATGTGCAAACTGGTCGATAAAGTGGTTTGATGGCTTGTGTTGAACCAGAATTGAGAAACTCGTTGTTTTTCGAAAAAACTGAAGGCTAACCCCTTTGACTTTCGTGCCAATATCCAAAAAAATTGAAAAATTCCAAAAAGGTACAGATGGCTTGAAATCATCTTTGTAATGTAGAAAACAAGTGTAAACTAGGCGATAAGGTGGTTTGATAGCTGGTATTGAACAAGAATTAGGAAAACTCGTTGTTTTTTGAAAAAACTGAAGGCTAACCCCTTGGACTTTCATGGCAATATCCAAAAAATTTAAAAAATTCCAAAAAGTACGGATGGCTTGAAATCATCTTTGTAATGTAGAATCAAGTGCAAACTGGTCGATAAAGTGGTTCGACAGCTGGTATTGATCCAAAATTGACAAAACTCGTTGTTTTACGAAAAAAACCAATGGCTAACAACTTTGGACTTTCATGGCAATTTAAAAAAAAATTTGAAAATTCAAAAAAGGTATGGTTGGAGGGAACTAATATTAGTAATGTAGAAAACAAGAGTAAACTTGTCGATAAAGTGGTTTGGCAGTTGGTACTGAACCAGAATTGAGAAAACTCGTTGTCTTTCGATAAAACCGAAGGCTAACCCCTTCGGAATTTCATGGCAATATCCAAAAAAATTAAAAAATTTTGGAAAGGTACGGTTGGCTTGAAATCATCTTTGTAATGTAGAAAATAAGTTTAAACTAGTCGATAATGTGGTTTGACAGCTGGTATTGAACCAGAATTGATAAAACGTTGTTTTCCAAAAAACGGAAGGCTAACACCTTTGTACTTTCTTGGCAATATCCAAAAAAATTGAAAAATTCCGAAAAGGTACGGACGGCTTGAAATCATCTTTGTAATGTAGAAAACAAGTGTAAACTGGGCGATAAGGTGGTTTGACAGCTGGTATTGAACAAGAATTTGGAAAACTCGTTATTTTTCGAAAAAACCGAAGGCTAACCCCTTGGACTTTCATGGCAATATCCAAAAAATTGAAAAATTCCAAAAAGGTACGGTTGGCTTGAAATCATCTTTGTAATGTGGAAAACAAGTGTAAACTGGGCGATAAGGTGGTTTGACAGCTGATATTGAACAAGAATTAGGAAAACTCGTTGTTTTTTTCAAAAAAACCAAAGGCTAACCCCTGGGACTTTCATGGCAATATCCAAAAAATGTGAAAAATTCCAAAAAGGTACGGATGGCTTGAAATCATCTTGGTAATGTAGAATCAAGTGCAAACTAGTCGATAAAGTGGCTTGGCAGCTGGTATTGATCCAGAATTAAGAAACTCGTTGTTTTTCGAAAAAAACCAATGGCTAACACCTTTTGACTTTCATGGCAATTTCAAAAAAAAATTGAAAATTTTGAGGGTGGGCTGGAACTAATATTTTTAATGTAGAAAACAATTGTAAACTTATCGATAAAGTGGTTTGGCAGCTGTTACTGAACCAGAATTGAGAAAACTCGTTGTCTTTCGATAAAAGCGAAGGCTAACCCCTTTGGAATTTCATGGCAATATCCAAAAATATTAAAAAAATCCTGAAAGGTACAGTTGGCTTGAAATCATCTTTGTAATGTAGAAAATAAGTTTAAACTAGTCGATAATGTGGTTTGACAGCTGGTATTGAACCAGAATTGATAAAACGTTGTTTTCCGAAAAACCGAAGGCTAACCCCTTTGTACTTTCATGGCAATATCCAAAAAAAATTGAAAAATTATGAAATGGTACGGATGGCTTGAAATCATCTTTGCAATGTAGAAAACAAGAGTAAACTGGTCGATAAAGTGATTTGACAGCTGGTATTGATCCAGAATTAAGAAAACTCGTTGTTTGACGAAAAAACAGAAGGCCAACAACTTTGGACATTCATGGCAAATTCTAAAAAAAAATGAAAAATTCGAAAAAGGTCCGGATGGCTTGGACTAATATTTGTAATGTAGAAAACAAGTGTAAACTTGTCGATAAAGTGGCTTATAAGTTTAAACTAGTCGATAATGTGGTTTGACAGCTGGTATTGAACCAGAATTGATAAAATGTTGTTTTCCGAAAAACCGAAGGCTAACCCCTTTGTACTTTCATGGCAATATCCAAAAAAATTGAAAAATTCCTAAAAGGTACGGTTGGCTTGAAATCATCTTTGTAATGTAGAAAATAAGTTTAAACTAGTCGATAATGTGGTTTGACAGCTGGTATTGAACCAGAATTGATAAAACGTTGTTTTCCGAAAAACGGAAGGCTAACCCCTTTGTACTTTCAAGGTAATATCCAAAAAAATTAAAAAATTCCGAAAAGGTACGGATGGCTTAAAATCAACTTTGTAATGTAGAAAACCAGTGTAAACTGGGCGATAAGGTGGTTTGACAGCTGGTATTGAACAAGAATTAGGAAAACTCGTTGTTTTTTCAAAAAAACCAAAGGCTAACCCCTGGTACTTTCATGGCAATATCCAAAAAATTTGAAAAATTCCAAAAAGGTATGGATGGCTTGAAATCATCTTGGTAATGTAGAATTAAGTGCAAACTAGTCAATAAAGTGGCTTGACAGCTGGTATTGATCCAGAATTAAGAACCTCGTTGTTTTTCGAAAAAAACCAATGGCTAACACCTTTTGACTTTCATGGCAATTTCAAAAAAAAATTGAAAATTTTGAAAAAGGAACGGTGGGCTGGAACTAATATTTTTAATGTAGAAAACAATTGTAAACTTATCGATAAAGTGGTTTGGCAGCTGTTACTGAACCAGAATTGAGAAAACTCGTTGTCTTTCGATAAAAGCGAAGGCTAACCCCTTTGGAATTTCCTGGCAATATCCAAAAAAATTAAAAAAATCCTGAAGGGTACGGTTGGCTTGAAATCATCTTTGTAATGTAAAAAATAAGTTTAAACTAGTCGATAATGTGGTTTGACAGCTGGTATTGAACCAGAATTGATAAAACGTTGTTTTCCGAAAAACCGAAGGCTAACCCCTTTGTAGTTTCATGGCAATATCCAAAAAAAATTGAAAAATTATGAAATGGTACGGATGGCTTGAAATCATCTTTGCAATGTAGAAAACAAGAGTAAACTGGTCGATAAAGTGATTTGACAGCTGGTATTGAACCAGAATTAAGAAAACTCGTTATTTTTTTAAAAAGCCGAAGGCTAACCCCCTTGGACTTTCGTGGCAATATTCAAAAAAATTGAAAATTCCAAAAAGGTACGGATGGCTTGAAATCATCTTTGTAATGTAAAAAACAAGTGTAAACTGGGCGATAAGGTGGTTTGACAGCTGGTATTGAACAAGAATTAGGAAAACTCGTTGTTTTTTCAAAAAAACCAAAGGCTAACCCCTGGTACTTTCATGGCAATATCCAAAAAATTTGAAAAATTCCAAAAAGGTACGGATGGCTTGAAATCATCTTGGTAATGTAGAATCAAGTGCAAACTAGTCGATAAAGTGGCTTGACAGCTGGTATTGATCCAGAATTAAGAAACTCGTTGTTTTTCGAAAAAAACCAATGGCTAACACCTTTTGACATTCGTGACAATTTCAAAAAAAAATTGAAAATTTTGAGGGTGGGCTGGAACTAATATTTTTAATGTAGAAAATAATTGTAAACTTATCGATAAAGTGGTTTGGCAGCTGTTACTGAACCAGAATTGAGAAAAGTCGTTGCCTTTCGATAAAAGCGAAGGCTAACCCCTTTGGAATTTCATGGCAATATCCAAAAAAATTAAAAAAATCCTGAAAGGTACGGTTGGCTTGAAATCATCTTTGTAATGTAGAAAATATGTTTAAACTAGTCGATAATGTGGTTTGACAGCTGGTATTGAACCAGAATTGATAAAACGTTGTTTTCCGAAAAATCGAAGGCTAACCCCTTTGTACTTTCATGGCAATATCCAAAAAAAATTGAAAAATTATGAAAAGGTACGGATGGATTGAAATCATCTTTGCAATGTAGAAAACAAGAGTAAATTGGTCGATAAAGTGATTTGACAGCTGGTATTGAACCAGAATTAATAAAACTCGTTATTTTTTTAAAAAGCCGAAGGCTAACCCCCTTGGACTTTCGTGGCAATATTCAAAAAAATTGAAAAATTTCAAAAAGGTACGGTTGGCTTGAAATCATCTTTTTAATGCAGAAAATATGTGCAAACTGGTCGATAAAGTTGTTTGATAGCTTGTGTTGAACCAGAATTGAGAAAACTCGTTGTTTTTCGAAAAAACCTAAGGCTAACCCCTTTGACTTTCATGGCAATATCGAAAAAATTGAAAATTCGAAAAAGGTACGGATGGCTTGAAATCATCTTTGTAATGTAGAAAACAAGTGTAAATTTATCGATAAAGTGGTTTGGCAGCGGGTACTGAACAAGAATTGAGAAAACTCGTTGTCTTTCGATAAAACCGAAGGCTAACAACTTTGGAATTTCATGGCAATATCCAAAAAAATTAAAAAATTCCTGAAAGGTACGGTTGGCTTGAAATCATCTTTGTAATGTAGAAAATATGTTTAAACTAGTCCATAATGTGGTTTGACAGCTGGTATTGAACCAGAATTGATAAAACGTTGTTTTCCGAAAAACCGAAGGCTAACCCCTTTTTACTTTCATGGCAATATCCAAAAAAAATTGAAAAATTCCGAAAAGGTACGGATGGCTTGAGATCATCTTTGTAATGTAGAAAACAAGTGTAAACTGGTCGATAAAGTGCTTTGACAGCTGGTATTGAACAAGAATTAGGAACTCTCGTTATTTTTTGAAAAAACTGAAGGCTAACCCCCTTGGACTATCATGGCAATATCCAAAAAAATTGAAAAATTCCGAAAAGGTATGGATGGCTTAAAATCATCTTTGTAATGTAGAAAACAAGTGTAAACTGGTCGATAATGTGGTTTGACAGCTGGTATTGAACTAGAATTTAGAAAACTCGTTATTTTTTGAAAAAACCGAAGCCTAACCCCCTTGGACTTCCATGGCAATATCCAAAAAATTGAAAAATTCGAAAAAGGTACGGTTGGCTTGAAGTCATCTTTTTAATGTAGAAAATATGTGCAAACTGGTCTATAAAGTGGTTTGATAGCTTGTGTTGAACCAGAATTGAGAAAACTCGTTGTTTTTCGAAAAAACCGACGGCTAACCCCTTTCACTTTCATGGCAATATCCAAAAAAATTGAAAATTCCAAAAAGGTACGGATAGCTTGAAATCATCTTTGTAATGTAGAAAACAAGTGTAAACTGGGCGATAAGGTGGTTTGACAGCTGGTATTGAACAAGAATTAGGAAAACTCGTTGTTTTTCGAAAAAACCGAAGTCTAACCCCTTGGACTTTCATGGCAATATCCAAAAAATTTGAAAAATTCGAAAATGGTACAGATGGCTGTTGACACAAAAACGAGGGTTTTTGTGAACACACGTGCAGAAGCGTTGATTCAGTGATCGCGTCGCAACTCAAACCAAGCGTGCCAATTGATTTGACCTATAAATCAATAAGGATGAAATCGTTAGTAATATAAGCCTAATCGGCTTTTAAAATAGCCATATCAAAAAATTAAAAAATTCAAAAAAGATACGGATGGCTTGAAATCATCTTTGTAATGTAGAAAACAAGTGTAAACTTGGCAATAAAGTGGTTTGGCAGCTAGCATTGAACCATAATTAGGAAAACTCGTTGTTTTTCGAAAAAACCGAAGGCTAATCCCCTGGACATTCATGGCAATATCAAAAAAATTGAAAAATTCAAAAAAGGTATGGATGGCTTTAAATCATCCTTGTAATGTACAAAACAAGTATAAACTGGGCGATAAGGTGGTGTTGTCGAAAAAACCGAAGACTAACCCCATGGACTTTCATGGCAATATCAAAAAAATTGAAAAATTCAAAAACGGTACGGATGGCTTGAAATCATCTTTCTAGTGTAGAAAACAAGTGTAAACCTGCGATAAAGTCGTTTGACAGCTGGTATTAAACCAAAATTAAGAAAACTCGTTGTTTTTTGAAAAAACCGAAGGCTAAACCCTTGGACTTTCATGGCAATATCAAAAAAATTGAAAATTCAAAAAAGGTACGGATGTCTTCAAATCATCTTTGTAATGTAGAAAACAAGTGTAAACTTGGCGATAAAGTCGTGTGACAGCTGGCATTGAACCAGAATTTGGAAAACTCGTTGTTTTTCGAAAAAATCGAAGGCTAACCCCATGGACTTTCATGGCAATATCCAACAAAATTGAAAAATTCCAAAAAGGTACGGATGGCTTGAAATCATCTTTGTAATGTAGAAAACAAGTGTAAACAGGGCGATAAAGTGGTTTGACAGCTGGTATTGAACCAGAATTAATAATACTTGTCGTTTTTCGAAAAAACCGAAGGCTAACCCATTTGGACTTTCATGGCAATTTCCAAAAAAATTGATAAATTGGAAAAAGGTACAGATGGCTTGAACTATTATTGTAATGTAGACAGCAAGTGTAAAGTGGTCGATAAAGTGGTTTGGCAGCTGGTTTTGAACCATAATTGAGAAAACTCGTTGTAACCGAAGGCTAACCCCTTAGTGTTTCATGGCAATATCCAAAAAAATTGAAAAATTCGAAAAAGGTACGGATGGCTTGAAATCATATTTGTAATGTCGAAAACAAGTGTAAACTGGGTGATAAAGTGGTTTCACAGCTGGTATTGAACCAGAATTAGGAAAACTCATTGGTTTTCGAAAAACCGAAGACTAACCCCTTGGACTTTCATGGCAATATCCAAAAAAATTAAAAAAAATCCAAAAAGGTACGGATGGATTGAAATCATCTTTGTAATGTAGAAAACATGTGTAAACTGGGCAATAAAGTGGTTTGACAGCTGGTATTGAACCAGAATTAAGAAAACTCGTTGTTGTTCGAAAAAACCGACGGCTTAACCCCCTGGAATATCCAAAAAAATTGAAAAATTCCAAAAAGGTACGGATAGCTTGAAATCATCTTTGTAATGTTGAAAACAAGTGCAAACTGGTCGATAAAGTGATTTGACAGTTAGTATTGATCAAGAATTGAGAAAACTCATTGTTTCTCGAAAAAACCAAAGTCTAACACATTTGGACTTTCATGGCAATTTCCAAACAAATTGATAAATTGGAAAAGGTACGGATGGCTTGAACTAATAATGTAATGTAGACAACAAGTGTAAACTAGTCGATAAAGTGGTTTGACAGTTGGCATTGAACCAGAATTGAGAAAACTCGTTGTTTTTCGAAAAAACCGAAGGCTAACCCGTTGGACTGTCATGGCAATATCTAAAAAAATTGAAAAATTTCAAAAAGGTACGGATGGCTCGAAATCATCTTTGTAATGTTGAAAACAACTGTAAACAGGGCGATAAAGTGGTTTGACAGCTGGTATTGAACCAGAATTAAGAAAACTTGTTGATTTTCGAAAAAACCGAAGGCTAACCCATTTGGACTTTCATGGCAATTTCCAAAAAAATTGATAAATTGGAAAAAGGTACGAATGGCTTGAACTATTATTGTAATGTAGAAAACAAGTGTAAACTGGTTGATAAAGTGGTTTGGCTGCTGGTTTTGAACCAGAATAAAGAAAACTCGTTGTTTTTCGAAAAAACCGAAGACTAACCCCTTGGACTTTCATGGCAATATCCAAAAAAATTGAAAAATTCAAAAAAGGTACGGATGGCTTGAAATCATTTTTGTAATGTAGAAAACAAGTGTAAACTGGAAGATAAAGTGGTTGGACAGCTGGTATTGAACCAGAATTAGGAAAACTCGTTGTTTTTCGAAAAAACCGAAGACTAACCCCTTGGACTTTCATGGCAATATCCAAAAAAATTGAAAAATTCAAAAAAGGTACGGATGGCTTGAAATCATTTTTGTAATGTAGAAAACAAGTGTAAACTGGAAGATAAAGTGGTTGGACAGCTGGTATTGAACCAGAATTAGGAAAACTCGTTGTTTTTCGAAAAAACCGAAGACTAACCCCTTGGACTTTCATGGCAATATCCAAAAAAATTGAAAAATTCAAAAAAGGTACGGATGGCTTGAAATCATCATTGTAATATAAAAAAACAAGTGTAAACTAGGCGATAAAGTGGTTTGACAGCTGGTATTGAACCATAATTAAGAAAACTCGTTGTTTTTCGAAAAAACCAAAGGCTAGCACATTTGGACTTTCATGGCAATTTCCAAAAAAAATTGATAAATTGGAAAAAGGTACGGATGGCTTGAACTAATAATGTAATGTAGAGAACAAGTGTAAATTGGTCGTTAAAGTGGTTTGGCAGCTGGTTTTGAACTAGAATTGAGAAAACTCGTTGTTTTTCGAAAAAACCAAAGGCTAACCCCTTGGACTTTCATGCCAACATCCAAAAAAATTGAAAATTCCAAAAAGGCACGGATGGCATGAAATAATCTTTGTAATGTAGAAAACAAGTGTAAGCTGGGCGATAAAGTGGTTGGACAGCTGGTATTGAACCAGAATTAGGAAAACTCGATGTTTTTCGAAAAGCCGAAGACTAACCCCATGGACTTTCATGGCAATATCCAAAAAAATTGAAAAATTCCGAAAAGGTTCAGTTGGCTTGAAATCATCTTTGTAGTGTAGAATCAAGTGCAAACTGGTCGATAAAGTTGTCTGACAGCTGTTATTGAACCAGAATTAAGAAAACTCGTTGTTTTTCGAAAAAACCGAAGACTAACCCCTTCGACTTTCATGGCAATATCCAACAAATTTGAAAAATTCCCAAAAGGTACGGATGGCTTGAAATCATCATTGTAATATAGAAAACAAGTGTAAACTGGTCGATAAAGTGTTTTGACAGCTGGTATTGAACCAGAATTGAGAAAACTCGTTGTTTTTCGAAAAAACCGAAGCCTAACCCCTTTAGATTTTCATGGCAATATCCAAAAAAATTGAAAAATTCCAAAAAGGTATGGTTGGCTTGAAATCATCTTTGTATTGTAGAATCAAGAGCAAACTAGTCGATAAAGTGGTTTGACAGCTGGTATTGATCCAAATTGAGAAAACTCGTTGTTTTTCGAAAAAACCAAAGGCTAAGACCTTTGGACTTTCATGGCAATTTCCAAAAAAAAATTGAAAATTAGAAAAATGTACGGATGGCTTGAACTAATATTGTAATATAGACAACAAGTGTAAACCGGTCGATAAAGTGGTTTGGCAACTTGTTTTGAACCAGAATTGAGAAAACTCGTTGTTTTTCAAAAAAACCATAGGCTAACACCTTTGGATTTTCATGGCAATTTCAAAAAAAAATTGAAAAATTAGAAAAATGTACGGATGGCTTGAACTAATATTGTAATGTAGACAACAAGTGTAAACTGCTCGATAAAGTGGTTTGGCAACTTGTTTTGAATCAGAAATGAGAAAACACGTTGTTTTTCGAAAAAACCGAAGGCTAACCCCTTGGACATTCATGGCAATATCCAAAAAAATTAAAAAATTCCAAAATGGTACGGATGGCTTGAACTAATATTTGTAATGTAGAAAACATGTGTAAACTGGTGGATAAAGTGGTTTGACAGCTATTATTGAACCAGAATTTGGAAAACTCATTGTTTTTCGAGAAAACCGAAGGCTATCCACTTTGGACTTTCGTGGCAATATCCAAAAAAATTGAAAAATTCTAAAAAGGTTCGGTTGGCTTGAAATCATCCTTGTAATGTAGAATCAGGTGCAAACTGGTTGATAAAGTGGTTTGACAGCTGCTACTGATCCAGAATTGGAAAACTCGTTGTTTTTCGAAAAAAACCGATGGTTAACACCTTTGGACTTTCATGGCAATTTCTAAAAGAAGTTGAATAATTCAAAAAAGGTTCGGTTGGCTTGAAATCATCTTTGTAATGTAGAAAACAAGTGTAAACTGGACGACAAAGTGGTTTGACAGCTGGTATTGAACCAGAATTAAGAAAACTCGTTGTTTTTCGATAAAACCGAAGGCTAACCCCTTTGGACTTTCATGGCAATATCAAAAGATATTGAAAAAATCCAAAAAGGTTCGGTTGGCTTGAAGTCATCTTTTTAATGTAGAATAAAGTGAAAACTGGTCGATAAAGTGGTTTGACAGCTGGTATTGATCCAAAATTGGAAAACTCATTGTTTTCCAAAAAAAACCGAAGACTAACACCATTGGACTTTCATGGCAATTTCTAAAAAAATTGAATAATTAAAAAAAGGTACGGATGGCTTGAAATCATCTTTGTAATGTAGAAAACAAGTGCAAACTGGTCGATAAAGTGGTTTGGCAGCTGGTATTGAACCAAAATTGAGAAAACTCGTTGTTTTTCGAAATAACCGAAGGCTAACCGCTTTGGACTTTCATGGCAATATCAAAAAAAATCAAAAAATTTCTAAAATGTACGGTTGGCTTGAAATCATCTTTGTAATGTAGAAAATAATTGCAAACTAGTCGATAATGTGGTTTGACAGCTGGTATTGAACCAGATATGAGAAAATGTTGTTTTTCGAAAAAACTGGAGGCTAACCCCTTTGGACTTTCATGCAATATCCGAAAAAAATTGAAAAATTCCAAAAAGTTATGGATGGCTTGAAATCATCTTTGTAATGTAGAAAACAAGTGTAAACTGGTCGATAAAGTGGTTTGACAGCTGGTATTGAACCAGAATTGGGAAAACTCGTTATTTTTTGAAAAAACTGAAGCCTAACCCCTTTAGATTTTCATGGCAATATCCAAAAAAATTAAAAAATTCCAAAATGGTATGGTTGGCTTGAAATCATCTTTCTAATGTAGAATCAAGTGCAAACTGATCGATAAAGTGGTTTGACAGCAGATATTGATCCAGAATTGAGAAAACTCGTTGTTTTTCGAAAAAACCAAAGGCTAACACCTTTGGACTTTCATGACAATTTCCAAAAAAATTGAAAAATTAGAAAAATGTACGGATGGCTTGAACTAATATTGTAATGTAGACAACAAGTGTAAACTGGTCGATAAAGTGGTTTGGCAACTTGTTTTGAACCAGAATTGAGAAAACTCGTTGTTTTTCAAAAAAACCGAAAGCTAACCCCTTGGACATTCATGGCAATATCCAAAAAAATTGAAAAATTCCAGAAAGGTACGGATGGCTTTAAATCATATTTGTAATGTAGAAAAATAAGTGCAAACTAGTCGATAATGTGGTTTGACAGCTGGTATTGAACCAGAATTGAGAAAACGTTGTTTTTTGAAAAACCCGAAGGCTAACCCCTTTGGACTTTCATGGCAATATCCCAAAAAAATTGAAAAATTCCAAAAAGGTACGGATGGCTTGAAATCATCTTTGTAATGTAGAATCAAGTGCAAACTGGTTGATAAAGTGGTTTGACAGCTGCTACTGATCCAGAATTGGAAAACTCGTTGTTTTTCGAAAAAAACCGATGGCTAACACCTTTGGACTTTCATGGCAATTTCTAAAAGAAATTGAATAATGCAAAAAAGGTTCGATTGGCTTGAAATCATCTTTGTAATGTAGAAAACAAGTGTAAATAGGACGATAAAGTGGTTTGACAGCTGGTACTGAAACAGAATTAAGAAAACTTGTTGATTTTCGAAAAAACCGAAGGCTAACCCATTTGGACATTCATGGCAATTTCCAAAAAAAATGATAAATTGGAAAAAGGTACGAATGGCTTGAACTATTATTGTAATGTAGACAACAAGTATAAACTGGTCGATAAAGTGGTTTGGCAACTGGTTTTGAACCAGAATTGAGAAAACTCGTTGTTTTTCGAAAAAACCGAAGGCGTTACCATTTGGACTTTCATGGCAATTTCCAAAAAAATTGATAAATTGGAAAAAGATACGGATGGCTTGAACTAATATTGTAATGTAGACAACAAGTGTAAACTGGTCGATAAAGTGGTTTGGCAGCTGGTTTAGATCCAGAATTGAGAAAACTTGTTGTTTTTCGGAAAAACCGAAGGCTAAATCCTTCGGCTTTCATGGCAATATCCAAAAAAATTGAAAAATTCCAAAAAGGTACGGATGCCTTGAAATCATCTTTGTAATGCAGAAAACAAGTGTAAACTGGGCGATAAAGTGATTTGACAGCTGGTATTGAACCAGAATTGAGAAAACTCGTTGTTTTTCGAAAAAACCGAAGGCTAACCCCCTGGACAATCATGGCAATATCCAAAAAAAATTGAAAATTCCAAAAAGGTACGGATTGCTTGAAATCATCTTTGTAATGTACAAACTTGTATAAACTGGAAGATAAAGTGGTAGGACAGCTGGTATTGAACCAGAATTAAGAAAACTCGTTGTTTTTCGAAAAAACCGAAGGCTAACCCCCTGTACTTTCGTGGCAATATCCAAAATATTGAAATTCCAAAAAGGTACAGATGGCTTGAAATCATCCTTGTAATGTAGAAAACAAGTGTAAACTGGGCGACAAAGTGGTTGGACAGCTGGTATTGAACCAGCATTAGGAAAACACGTTGTTTTTCGAAAACTGAAGACTAACCCCTTGGACTTTCATGGCAATATCAAAAAAATTGAAAAATTCAAAAAAATTACGGATGGCTTGAAATCATCTTTCTAATATAGAAAACAAGTGTAAACCTGGCGATAAAGTCATTTGACAGCTGGTATTGAACCAGAATTAGGAAAACTCTTTGTTTTTTGAAAAAAACCGAAGACTAACCCCTAGGACTTTCATGGCAATATCAAAAAAATTGAAAAATTCAAAAAAGGTACGGATGGCTTGAAATCATCTTTCTAATGTAGAAAACAAGTGTAAACTGGGCGATGAAGTGGTTTGACAGCTGGTATTGAACCAGAATTAAGAAAACTCGTTGTTTTTCGAAAAAACCGAAGGCTAACCCCCTGGACTTTCATGGCAATATCCAAAAAAATTGAAAATTCCAAAAAGGTACAGATGGCTTGAAATCATCTTTGTAATATAGAAAACAAGAATAAACTGGTCGATAAAGTGGTTTGACAGCTGGCATTGAGCCATAATTAGGAAAACTTGTTGTTTTTCGAAAAAACCGAAGGCTAATCCCCAGGACATACATGGGAATATCAAAAAAATTGAAAAATTCAAAAAAGGTACGGATGGCTTGAAATCATCTGTCTAGTGTAGAAAACAAGTGTAAACCTGGCGATAAAGTTGTTTGACAGCTGGTATAAAAACCAAAATTAAGAAAACTCGTTGTTTTTTGAAAAAACCGAAGGCTAATCCCTTGGACTTTCATGGCAATATCAAAAAAATTGAAAAATTCAAAAAAGGTACGGATGTCTTCAAATCATCTTTGTAATGTAGAAAACAAGTGTAAACTTGGCGATAAAGTCGTGTGACAGCTGGCATTGAACCTGAATTTGGAAAACTCGTTGTTTTTCGAAAAAATCGAAGGCTAACCCCTTGGACTTTCATGGCAATATTCAACAAAATTGAAAAATTCCAAAAAGGTACGGATGGCTTGAAATCATCTTTGTAATGTAGAAAACAAGTGTAAACAGGGCGATAAAGTGGTTTGACAGCTGGTATTGAACCAGAATTAAGAATACTTGTTGTTTTTCGAAAAAACCGAAGGCTAACCCATTTGGACTTTCATGGCAATTTCCAAAAACATTGATAAATTGGAAAAAGGTACAGATGGCTTGAACTATTATTGTAATGTAGACAGCAAGTGTAAAGTGGTCGATAAAGTGGTTTGGCAGCTGGTTTTGAACCAGAATTGAGAAAACTCGTTGTTTTTCGAAAAAACCGAAGGCTAACCCCTTGGTGTTTCATGGCAATATCCAAAAAAATTGAAAAATTCCAAAAAGGTACGGATGGCATGAAATCATATTTGTAATGTAGAAAACAAGTGTAAACTGGGCGATAAAGTGGTTTGACAGCTGGTATTGATCCAGAATTAGGAAAACTCGTTGTTTTTCGAAAAAACCAAAGGCTAACACCTTTGGACTTTCATGACAATTTCCAAAAAAATTGAAAAATTAGAAAAATGTACGGATGGCTTGAACTAATATTGTAATGTAGACAACAAGTGTAAACTGGTCGATAAAGTGGTTTGGCAACTTGTTTTGAACCAGAATTGAGAAAACTCGTTGTTTTTCAAAAAAACCGAAAGCTAACCCCTTGGACATTCATGGCAATATCCAAAAAAATTGAAAAATTCCAGAAAGGTACGGATGGCTTTAAATCATATTTGTAATGTAGAAAAATAAGTGCAAACTAGTCGATAATGTGGTTTGACAGCTGGTATTGAACCAGAATTGGGAAAACTCGTTATTTTTTGAAAAAACTGAAGCCTAACCCCTTTAGATTTTCATGGCAATATCCAAAAAAATTAAAAAATTCCAAAATGCATAAGATGTCTTCTTGAGAAACTTGTGAATGTACAGTCTGTTGATGCAATGACAGACTGTGCTGATTGCCTCAGCCCAGAGCACTTCAGAGGTTCCAAACTCATTGAGCATTGTTCTTGCCATCTCGATGAGTGTCCTGTTTTTCTTTTCAACCACACCATTCTGCTCAGATGTGTATGTGGCTGAGAACTGATTATCAACCCCTAGCTCATCACAAAACAACTCAACAGAGGTGTTAATGAATTCAGTTCCATTGTCACTTCTCACCTTTTTGAGGGTACAATCAAAAATATTTTGGGCTTTCTTTACAAACTTTTTGAAAGTGTCCCTAGTTGGGGTTTTGTTAGGTAGAAAGAAAACCCAAATGTATCAGGAGAAGTCATCAACAATGACCAAGCAATAGAGATTTCCTCCGATACTCACATATTTTGTTGGCCCGAAAAGATCCATGTGTAAAAGCTCGAGAGGTCGAGATGTAGACATGACATTCTTGGCAGGATGTGAGCTTGCCACTTGCTTGCCGGCTTGACAGGCGCTGCATAGCTTGTCTTTCACAAATGTCACATCTTGCACCCCAAGAACCAACTCGTTTTTGAAAAGTTTCCGTCGACGTAGACTTGGCACAAGAATAAGTGTCCATCATCCACCTTGGTGAAAAGAGTAGAGTCTACTTGTCCAACACTGAAGCCCATGGAGATGAGGAAGTCTCTAAGTTTTTCATACCAAGCCCTGGGAGCTTGCTTGAGCCCATACAAAGCCTTTGATAGTTTGAACACATAGTTGGAGTGCTTTGGATCCTCAAACCCTGGAGGTTGCTCAACATACACCAGCTCCTCGATGTAGCCATTCAAGAAAGCACTCTTTACGTCCATCTGCTTAAGTGTGATGTTGACATGTAGAGAACGCCATAAGCAGCCTAATTGCATCATGTCTGGCCACAGAAGCCTAAGTATCTCCACAGTCCACACCCTCAATCTGTGAGAAGTCTTGAGCCACAAGTCTTGCCTTGTTCCTGACAACCACTCCAAACTCATCTGTCTTGTTCTTGAAGACCCATTTGATGCCAATCACATTGCAATCCTTGGGTCGCTCCACCAGTGTCCAGACTTGATTCCTTTCAAAATTGTTCAGCTCCTCATGCATGGCATTTATCCAATCAGGATCAGCCAATGCCTCTTCCACCTTCTTTGGCTCCAAGTCAGACACAAAAGTATAATGCTCACAGAAGTTAGCCATGCCACTGACCGCACTGAACCCAGCTGTTCTTGACCTTGTTTGCACACCTTGAGTGAGGTCCCCAATTACTTGATCAGATGGATGATCACGAGCAATTGAACGATGGGTTCTGATCAATCGAGTAGGTTGTCCACTTGACTGCTCCACTGACTCTCCATCTTGCTCATCAGCTGTCTCTGTCACTGAAGATGGCTCCACACTTGAGCTATCTTGAGGCACAGCTCCCCCTGAGTCTGACATAAGCTCAGGTGTGAGCGGTGTTGTAACTGGCTCACTCACCCTAGGAGCTTCCATAGGCCTCACATCTTCAGCTTGCATTTCTTCCATTGCTCTTGCCAATGGCTCTCCATCAACATCATCCAGATTTTCATGCTGACCTTGACTGCCATTTGATTCATCAAACTTCACATCACAAGATTCTTCAATATGACCACTTCCTTCATTAAATACCCTGTAGGAGGTCCCTCTGGAAGAGTATCCCAAGAGAATCCCTGTATCCACCCAGTGAGAAAACAACAAAGTTTCCCTCACAAGATTCTCATTTTTTCTCATTATTAATTTTTGCTCTGGAGAGAGCATGCGAATTTTCTGAATTTTATATGATTTTCTGTGATTTTTTGTGAACTTTCTGTGAATAATAAAGCAACGTAATTTTTTTAAAATGTTTTTTTGTAATTTCGTCGGCCAAAACCGACAAAATTAATGGTTTTGGCCGACGAAATTAATAGCCACGTCATCCAGATCAAACCGAGCGCTGCCATATTTTTTTTGCTGACGTGGGGCTTAATATCGTCGGTTTCCCACACGGCCCTTCGGTTTTGTAATTTCGTCGGCCTCTGAAACCGACGAAACACGAGATGTATGCACGACGTATATACACGAGGTATGCATGACGTGTGTTCGTTGAATTTTCAAGTACAAATATACAGATCAACGGAGTAATACGAAAACGTGTATACATGGAAAGGTGTAGGGCGTTATTAGTGCTAGCTTATACCTAAACAATTAATCCATACTAGTATTTGAAAAGTTATTTTGAATTTGGCAATGAAGAGCGTGGCATAATTAGCACATTCAATACCCTTCAATTTGCTTAACGGGTATACTTGTGAAGAACCGTTAATCAAACACTGTAAATAGGTTAATAGGAAATCAATGGTGGATGTCAATGGAGCCTAGGCTCCATGGAGCCTCGAACAGGCTTCCTATATATATATATACCCATTGATTTTCTCTCTCTCTCTATATATATAGAGACCGTCTAATATGTATAATGTCCAACCATGAACACTGTTGTAATTGTCAAAGAGGGAAGAAAATCTTACCAAAAGCGTTGCATCGATCATCTGTCCTCAAAAGTCTTACCAAGAAATAAACTTAAGAGGAAGAAGGCTCAGAGGAAAATTACAACCAAGCAAAAACTCTTCCATTAACAACACATGCGGTCCAATTACTTCCGGTCCAAATTACCAAACCCCTATATCCCCTTACCCCATACACATCAATCGTATATATCATCTTCACATCTTATCCTTCGTAAATCGTAACACAGGTAGTTCACTGGATCTTTCAAAAAATAAATATTCCAGTACTTCCACGACCCAATTTTGTCGTTTCATAAGTAGAAGTCTATCTCTCACCAACCGCATGCAGGTCGCGAATGTCTGCTGGAAACTTTGTCAAATAACTGACAGTAGTCAAATATTAATTTGGTTTGCTTGTTATTCGCAACTTGAACGCGATGGTTTATGCCGAGAGGTGCAGTGAATATTGGACAAGTAGCTACCAGGTAACCCATGACCATATCAACGTGGCCAATTAACTTGCTTAGCGTAGCGTAGCGTAGCGTAGCGTAGCGTTTCAACAAAATTTATCTTTTTTATATAGTCTATTTGGTGTAATAATTTGTAATGATTTTTCTCATATTTTTAATAGTCCTCTTAGAGATTATAAAACTATTTTAATTACTTTTTAATAACATTTAAACCTCCATTTAAAAACTTTCAAATTTTGATGAAACGCTACGCTAAGATAAACTGAATTGTACGAGGCCTTTGTTCGGAGAACTGGGGCTAGCTAGGTTGCGTGCATCCTTGGAAGAACACACGCACATGCATGCGATGCGCGAGGCCTACAAGTAGAGAGCTCGATGGAGGCAGCTAGCCATTGGTGCGTCCCGCAAATCACATGCACGAGGCATATATAGGTTGATCGAAGCATAGCCAGCACAGAGCAGCAATGGAAGCTGCCAGAGGCCGCGTCGTCCTCGCGGTTCTTCTCCACGTCGGTCTCTTCTTCCTCCTCGCCGGCGGCAGCCCTCCGCCGGAGCCGGTGGCCTGCACCCGCGGGACGTCGGACTGCACGGTGACCAACGCGTACGGCTCCTTCCCGGACCGCACCATCTGCCGCGCGGCCAACGTGACGTACCCGAGCTCCGAGCAGGAGATCGTCGCCGCCGTGGCGGCGGCGGCGGCGGCGCGGCGCAAGGTGAAGGTCGCCACCAGGCACTCCCACAGCTTCCCCAAGCTGGCGTGCCCCGGGGGCCGCGACGGCACCATCATCAGCACCGAGCGGCTCAACCGGACGGTGAGCGTCGACGCCGGCCGCCGGCTCATCACGGTGGAGAGCGGCATGCTGCTCCGGGACCTCATCCGCGCCGCCGCCGCCGCCGGGCTCTCGCTGCCGCACTCGCCCTACTGGTACGGCCTCACCATCGGCGGCCTCCTCTCCACCGGCGCCCACGGCAGCTCGCTCTGGGGCAAGGGCAGCGCCGTCCACGAGTACGTCGTCGGCCTCAGGATCGTCACCCCCTTGGGAACAATTTAAAATATCATTCTGTCATTCTGAGAGGATGCTTAGCATGCGCAATTTGAGGCATCATCTGCTTATGGAGGAAGATAGAAAACTTTCCCGGGGAAAGGAAAGGAATTCTAGTAATTCTGAGTTACATCTTGGAGAGGACAAGTCCAAAAGGAATTGGCAAAAGAGGAAGGCAAAAGGTGATCTGAGAGACAAGCTTAACAAGAAACGCAATCGAGATGATCATGGAAATTATGAATCAACTCATAGAAATAACAATGACAGGAGGAATTTCAAATGTCACAGTTGTGGTCAGTATGGGCATTTCAGAGCTGACTGTAGGAACAAGAAAAAGCTTAATGGACAAAAGAAGGAAAACAATATGCCAATTCAATCTGAAGGAAACACTTCGCCAAAAGGTACATCTAATGTTTATGTATGCACTGAATCTTTATTTACTACTACTTCTCCAAAT
This sequence comes from Raddia distichophylla, assembly GCA_005191435.1. Lineage (NCBI taxonomy): Eukaryota > Viridiplantae > Streptophyta > Magnoliopsida > Poales > Poaceae > Raddia > Raddia distichophylla. The sequence continues at coordinate 1,688,653 of SPJY01001434.1, forward strand.
AGTTGGGTTGTGGACTCTGGTTCTACATCTCATATTGCTAGAGATAAGAATGCTTTTACTTCGATGCAAACAATTCCAAGGGGGGATAGATATGTCTACTTAGGCACGAATGCTAAAGCTGATATACTTGGAATTGGAAATTCTGTCCTCACACGCCCCGGTGGAGGAAAATTATTATTAGAGGACACTTTGTATTCACCTAGCATGAGAAAGAATTTAATCTTAGTCTCTAAGCTGGAATCTACTGGTTATGATATACTATTTGGAAATGGAAGAGTTAAAATATTACTCAATGGGAAATTAGTGCATACTAGAATTCGTCATGATGGTCTTTATTTTCTTGATGATCCATTAGATGAGAGTAACATTAATTGTTTAGTTGGTGAAGGGAACTCCACAGTAAGAAATATTAATGACAGGAATATATGCTCGGAATCTTATTTGTGGCATTTACGACTTGGTCATATATCTAAAAACAGAATTAAGAGACTCATTAATTCTGGAATTCTGCAATTTAAGTGGGAGGACTATGGTATTTGTGAGGCATGTATAATGGGTAAAATGACTCATGCGCCTTTTCTGAAGACGGAAGGTCTAATGAGCCTCTTGCCATTATTCACTCTTATATTTGTGGTGAATTTTCCACTCCTACTAAAGGTCAAAAGATTTATTTTATTACATTCATTGATGATTATTCACGATATGGATATGTTTATCTTCTTAAACACAAGTCAGAATGTTTTGATGTGTTCAAGATATTTAAAACTGAAGTGGAAAATCAATTGAATAAAAAAATTAAAGTTTTGAGAACAGATCGTGGAGGAGAATACACTTCAGGAATTCTAAATGATTTTTGTAAAGAGCATGGAATTATTCATCATTATACTTTGCCATATGCTCCGCAACAAAACGGCGTGGCCGAGCGGAGGTATAGAACTTTGATGGATATGGTTAGGTCCATGATGTCATATTCTAATCTTCCTTTATCCTTTTGTGGTGAAGCTTTACATACTGCTATTTATTTATTGAATCAGTCTAAAGCTGTCACAGCCACACCTTATGAGTTGTGGATTGGAAGGAAACCCTCACTTCATAACTTAGCCGTTTGGGGTTGTAATGCTCAGATTAGACTGCCAAACCAAAATCGTACTAAATTGCAACCTGAGAGCATACCGGTAATTTTCATTGGATACTCTATGGAATCAAAAGGGTATCGGTTTTATGATCCTGAAAATGATAAACTGGTGGAAAGTAGGGATGCAATATTTTTAGATCATGATACACCATGTTGTGCAAAATGGGCAAGGGTGGAATTATTGGTCACACCACTAGAAACATAGATTGATACGTCTGGAACCAACACACATAATGAGGAAAATGTTGTCCCTAGTGAAGGCACAACCCAAACTCACGTCTCCAATATGCCTAGAACAAGTGGGAGGAATATACAAACACCATTATATTTGGGTGATTATTATTTGTTTTTGGGAGAAGTACACTCTAAAATTCCAGATTTAGAGGAAGAACCAAAAACTTATAAAGAAGCTATTGGTTGCAATGAGTCAAAACTATGGGTGGAAGCAATGCGGGACGAATTAAACTCAATGAGGAAGAATAAAGTTTGGGAACTTGTTATGTTACCGAATGGCCGCAAACCCATAGGTTGTAAATGGATTTTTAAAAGGAAATTAAATGCTGCTGGCTTAGTGGAAAGATTTAAAGATAGGCTTGCCGCAAAAGGATTTACACAAAGGGAAGGTATTGACTTTGTGGAAACTTTTTCTCCTGTTGCAAAATTTACCTCAATTCGCATTATTAGTGCACTGACGGCGTATTATGATCTTGAACTCCACCAAATGGATGTTAGAACTGCTTTTCTTAATGGTCATTTGGAGGAGGAAATATATATGATACAACCGGAAGGTTTGTAGAAAAAGGAAGCGAAAATAAGGTTTGCAAATTGAATAGATCGATTTATGGTCTTAAACAAGCTTCACGTCAATGGTATATTCTTTTTGATAATGCTATCACGTCATATGGGTTTTCAATGACGGAAGGTGATCATTGCATATATACAAAAGTTATTGGTGGGTGTTTTATATTATTATCTTTATATGTTGTTGATATTCTCATCGCCTCTAATGATAAAACTACATTGATGGAAGTTAAAGCTTGGTTGTCTTCTAAATTTGATATGAAGGATATGGGTGAGGCTTCCTATGTTTTGGGAGTGGAAATACATAGAGATCGGAATAAACGACTTCTTGGTTTATCTCAAAAGACATATCTTCGAAGTGTTTTAAAACGATTTTCTATGGAAAATTGCAAACCTGTTAATGTACCTATGGTAAAAGGAACTAAACTCAGTGAGGAATTGTGTCTTAATGGTCATATTCTTTAGCTGCAGGGTTATACTGATGCTGATTGGCAAGGGGATCCGGATGATCGGAAATCTACTTCTGGTTATATATTTACTTTGGCAGGAGGTGCTATTTCGTGGTGCAATAAGAAACAAGACTCAGTTGCTCTTTCCTCCATGGAAGATGAATATATTGCTGCATCTGAGGCAGCAAAGGAAGGCGTATGCTAAGGGAATTTCTTAAATCATTTCGAGTCGTGGAAAGTGTGTCACAACCTGTCACCATTTTCTGTGATAATCAGGCAGCGATCAAGGTCTCCAAGGATCCCAAATTTCATAGTAAAAGTAAACACATTGAGGGAAGATATCATTATATTCGTGATGTAATAAATAGACAAAAGTCTGTTCGTTTGGTTTATTTGCCTAGTACTAGCATGGTTGCTGTCGACTGGTGACTAACTGGGGGGTCACCGCTGGCAATGAATTTGTACAAGGGGACGCTAATCAAAAACCAAACCAGATGGTAGCACAAGAACAGGTTTATACAGGTTCGGGCCCTCCAGCCGAGGTAATACCCTACTTCCTGTGCTCTGGGATTATGTTTGATCAAGATGCGGGATGCAAGATGACATGGTGATTACAGCGTATGCTCTATGAGATTATGCTTATTCTCATACCTATGATCTCTACCCCCTTCCTTTATATAGTATAGGGGAGATAGAGTTACACGGTAGCACGTGATACACGGTACGTAATCTTGTTATGCCGTTACATGTCATGCATGTGTTAATCTCCTAATTACATGGAGATAGATCATATCCTCAGGAACTTCCTTGGAGCTCAAGGTGCATGTAACCCGAGTGGTCTCTATCCTTAATCGGCCGACTTGGATCGCCCCCATCTGCTCCCTTATGGGCCTTCCAGAGGATACCCGGAGCCCATATAGTCCACAGTTGCTTAGACTTGAGTTTTGTAATAAGTGAATTGCCCACTCTTTGCTTAGACTTGGGTTTTGTAATAAGTGAATTGCCCACTCTTTGCTTAGACTTTTGAGTTACCTAGTCGGTGCATACAGCTTAATAGCCATGTCACTTATATAGACTGCACTAATTAAAGATAATTCATATAGTGGTAGAGGTGACTCATACCTTTTTTTAGACAGCTTTAATTCTAATACACAAAATTTCATAATTTCCATATAGAGTCGACTTGTACATTGAAGACTGGTTAAATATATACACACACTGCCTCTCTCCTCCAAATCATTATCCATCTTATATGGCAAGCTTTATAAATGATTGTTGATGCTTTATTAAGAAATGGTCATCAACGATCACCGGTGGATATGCCTTGCACCGCCAGTGAAATGACGAGCCACGAGCCATAATGAATCAAAAGAAGACAACGTTTTATTCCAACAAATTTCCAACGCTTCCCACTTTTATATCAAACTGGTCATAACGTACCATTGCCTACATTTCATACAATAATGAACTACAAGCAGGAGCTAATGAATAGAGCGAGCCCAGAATCACGACAAAACAGATTGTGATGGTAGAAGATCAAGAACGGCCAATCATAATTGGTTGGCAGTTCTACATACTTAAAGGAATACAGGGTCCTACCCAAGTTTTTGTGTTTCTAAGTTTCTCATTTAATTAATGCAAGATTAGAACTTTCTACTTCGTAAGCAAGCAAAGACAAGAAGACAAGCAAGGAAATGGAAGAACACAAAAGTAAAGAGAGACAAGAGATTTTCTCTCGAGGTTCAGAGAATGGTTTCCGTTGTTGGATTTTTATGTGGCTTTCAACATTATATATACTTTTTGGTTAACTGGAAAAAATGTATAGTGAAAATTCCACTAAATTTATACTGTTTTTCAACATTTTTATTTATTGGAATTTTTTTTTTGCGATAGTGGAATTTTTTGCCCGAGGTCTAATCTATTATAGATTTATTTTGTTTTCCGTTCATTATAGATTTGTTTTGTTTTCTATTATTATAAATTTTATTTTGTTTTCTATTTTTCACGTCGAAAGATTTTTGCTCGTATAATTTGTGAAATCGTGCAGACGCAAAAAATTCCACTAAATTTCTACTGTTTTTCCACATTCCATTTATTGGAAAAAATGTTTTACGATAGTGGAATATTTTTACCCAATGTGTGCATGCATGTACGTGGCAGGCGTCTGCACAAATGGTGAAATTGCAGGCGCCTGCCAAATAGTGCCTCCCTAATTAAAAACCTAAAAGTAATTTGATTTTCGGCATGAAGACAGTTGTGAATTTTCATCAGTTCTTTACCGAGATTGGATTTTTGGAATGGATCAGTAATGAACTCATGGTGTACTTTTTTTCCCTTTTTTGCGGTGTGCATAAGTGTATCTCGATCTTGCAGGTTACACTGTCGTTGCAGCCGGTGTTCAAGCGGTCGGTGACGTTCGAGAGGCGCGATGAGAAAGACATGGCGGAGAAGGTGGCGTCGTGGGGCGGCCTCCACGAGTTCGGCGACATGAAGTGGCTGCCGCGGCAGCGCAAGGTGATCTACCGCTCCGACGACCGCGTGAATGCCTCGTCGCCGGGGAACGGGCTGTGCAACTACCTGGGCTTCCGGGCGAACCGGACGCTGGGGATCATCGCGGCCCGGGCGGCGGAGGAGCGGCTGGAGGAGAACGGCACCGACATCGCCCGGTGCCTGGCGGCGCGGCTGCCGTCGGCGACGTTCGAGCTGCAGGAGTACGGCTTCACCAACGACGGCGTCTTCTTCACGGGGTACCCGGTGGTGGGGTTCCAGCACCGCATCCAGGCGTCGGGCTCCTGCATCGACGGCAGGGACGATGGCCTCCTCACCGCCTGCATCTGGGACCCGCGCATCCGGGGCTTCTTCTTCTACAACTCCGGCTTCAGCGTCGCGCTCTCCAAGGTGGCGGCGTTTGTCGCCGACGTGCAGCGCCTGCGCGACCTAAACCCGCGCGCCTTCTGCGGCCTGGACGCCAAGCTCGGCGTGCTGATCCGCTACGTGAGGGCCTCCTCCGCCTACCTCGGCAAGCCGGAGGACGCCGTCGACTTCGACATCACCTACTACCGGAGCTACGGCGAGGGCACGCCGCGGGCGAACGCCGACGTGATCGACGAGCTGGAGCAGATGGCGCTGCGCAAGTACGGCGGCCTGCCGCACTGGGGGAAGAACCGCAACTTCGCCTTCGACGGCGCCGCCGCCAAATACCCCAACGCCGGCGAGTTCCTCAAGGTGAGGGCACGGTACGACCCCGACGGCATCTTCTCCAGCGAGTGGAGCGACCAGGTGCTCGGCATCAAGGGGAGCCCCACCATCGTCGGCAATGGCTGCGCCATTGAAGGCCTCTGCGTCTGCTCCGACGACTCCCACTGCGCGCCGGAGAAGGGCTACCGCTGCCGGCCGGGGAAGGTGTACACGGAGGCAAGGGTCTGCGCGTTCCAGCCCGCCGCCGCGCCGGCGACCGACTCCGGCACCGGCATATAAGTGCATAACAAGCAGCGACGCATGAATTATTATTGCATGCGTGGGTCAAATTGGTTGGTGACTGTCCATATGGCGTGTCGATTTGATTTTCTTTTTCCGATTATTTTTTCCGAATAATACATGCAGAATGGGATGCGATCGATCTGTATGGGGTAAGTCAATATTATAACGTGTTTGGTTTGATATGTGCGTACTCTGCATGGTTGGTAGTTTGGACTGGAAGTAATGGGACGGCACGTGTTGTTAATGGAAGTTTTTAATTTTGCTTCATCTTGCTCTGAGCCACCGAGCCTTCTTCCTCTTAAGCTTTCTTGGAAAGACTTTCGAACACAGGTTAATGCTGATGAACAGGTAGCGATGAACAGTTAAGACTTTCTTGGTAGCGACGCTGGTTAGACGCTGCTTATTATCGTGTTTGCACTTAATTTGCACAGCATCTAGGACAACTTGTAAGCGATTTGAGGGTATAACCAATGCTAGCTAGATCTATTTATTAACTATCCAATCACTATATATTTATCAGTGTTTTCAATCACCGGCTATGATATTAATTTAGCTTTTTTGGGTTCTCCAAACCAACTATAGCCGGCTGAATGACGTTATATCCCGTTATAGCCAACTTTTTTCAATAGTTGGACCCAGCTCAAACCGCTATAGCCCACTATAGCGTCCGCTATAGCTGAAGTTTTAAAACCTTGCTATTTATCTACAAGTAATTTTCAATCATTACTACACTTCTCCCTACGTTTTCTATCTTTTATATTTTTGTCCGTACGTACCCTTCTTTTACAATGTTGGAAGCACTGAATGGACAAATTTTAAGAACACCATTAGATCGGCCTGCCCTAACAACTCTAACATATGATCGCGTCTTGAACAGCGATCGATGCATCGACGATGAGTTATATCATTCATCGGTCCAAGATGTGTGTGTGCTTTAAGAGCATGTTTACAACCGCTTATCTTTTTTTTTACTTTTTTTACTTATCTAACTTATTTTTTAACTTTGAGAGTCCTTTAAGATAAAATCAAGAGCGACTTGTGTATTAGAGCTCTTATACAAGTCTTTGATATAGAAAAAAGAATAAAAAATCATTTTTAAAAAAATAAGCAAAGATAATTAGTACAAATAGATAAATAAGTCTAATAAGTCAAATAAACTGGTGAGAACAGGTCCTTTGTTATTAGGGCATGAACAATGGGGTCTAACTTAAGCCGTCCTACCACTGTAGTAAATAAAATAGAAGAGAAGGGCATGCAGATGAATAGTTAAAAGAACGTGCAAATAGTGATTGGGTCGATCAAGTTTATATTTGAGTTGACATGCTCTCACGTGTATTTTATGCCTGCTGTTTTACATGATGCTCTCACGTGTATTTTATGCCTGCTGATTTACTTTTGCATGCAATGAAGTCAATTGCATATACTTGTTAACTCCCTCTTAGTTACTATACATATGCAGCTTGACTTCACTTCAGTTTATAATACAGCAATACACCATGTAGGGCAGTTCCAGTGAGAGCAGCCGCGCCCTTCCTGCCTTGCTGATCTATCGTTTCTTGGAGTTGTATTGACCTCCGTCGATTGGGATAGAAACAGTACTGGAGGCAAATTTGGGTTGTTGTGCTGCTCCTAATATATCACCATCGTCGAATCATTTATTGATGTACAGGACTACAGGTTGCTAGCTTTGATGTACAGGCTGCCAATGTGAGGACGCACAGGCACAGCCGCAAGTAAACCTAGCTAGCTGACTCACGAGCACGCGCCCAATTTTTCAGGAGCACGCGCCCAATTTCTTTGCATACCCGCTAAAAGATATGCAAAGCGGTAGTTCTGCGTCGAATAGCTTTCTACAGCGGTATCTACGTTTCCAAATAAATAGATTTTTTGAAGCGGACCGACAGCTTACATACACAACTTTAGAAACGGTAGAACCGTATTTGACTTAAATTATTATTCCTACATGTACTACTGCTTGCAATTGTTTTTTTCCGAAGCAGTCATACGGCTTTTGCAAATGGGTTACCTTGTAGTGTGCAATCGTACATAAAGTTGCATTTGCATGTCTTATTTCTGTTGTTCTGACTTTATAGAAATAATATTAAGGGAGTGCAGGTGGCAACAAGGGCAAAATTAGGTTTACCTAAACGTTGTGGGGACATAAATTAACATTTTATTCATTGAAGACCACGCCTGTTCATCTACCCGTTCGGAGCTACTGATCCACTCGCAAAAGTACTCCCTTGTCCTTTTTTATTTGACGCTTTTGATTTTTGGACACGCTTTTGCCCATTCATCTTATTTTAAAAAAAAACTACGTAAATATCAGTAAAGGTACTTTAGGTATGACTTATTTTTTTTGCATGTTTGCATTAATTTTTTTTAGTAAGATGAATGGTTAAGAACGTGTCTAAAATCTAAAGGCGTCAAATAGAAAAAACAGAGGTGGTAAAACGGAGGGGAGAGCTGGGTGTTGTCGTCGGCACTCAGCTACAACGGCAAGAGCATGGATCTCTTCGGTGGGAGATGAGAGCTTAGCGACGTCATATGATGCTAGGAAGAACCGATGAACTTAACAATTACGACCATATATGAGAGTTTTTTCATGTGCCATCAGCCGGCCGTCTCGCTATTTATCCTGCTACAACTTGGTCTACACGATGCAACTAGGATATATACTAGTACAACTTAATTACACCTCTTCGATGCTACGCAAGGGCTTGGTCAAACCACAATACAGACAGCGCGTAATCGCAAGACGTACAACTGAACTAGCTAGCTCGATATATCGTTGATGCTTCCAGGGCCGGTCCTGGCATTTTGGGGGCCCGTGGCGAAAACTTATACGGAGGCCCCATTCACCTCCTTATATATATGTCTATGTATATATGTATGTATATATAGTCTTTTAGACACACATCATTAAAGAAATTAATATTCGATGCACAAAAATTACTTGTATAAAACACTTTAAAGTTTATGAAATGACAAATGTAAATTGTATTCATAAACACTTACTTGGCACTTGACATTATCTTAAAAATTTTCTTCTAACATTTTGTGATACAAAGTCATCGATTATTATATTGATATCAATCTCGTCCAATAACTTCTTCTCGATGTATAAAGTCGCCAAATCATTTAACCTTTCCTATGTCATTGTTGATCTCAAATAGTTCTTCAACAATTTCAATTTTGAAAAACTTCTTTTAGCCGATGCAACAGTCACAGATACAGTAAATAAGATTCGATATGCAATGGAGACACTAGGATAACAATCCACATCTCTGACATGCTCGAAAATCTCCATAGCAGACAATACGCCATTTGGCAAAGTGAATTTCAAAATCTTTAATTCAGAAATAAGATCATGTACCTCAACATCAGATGAACCATCATGAGAGAAAGTGTCTTCAAATTTAGTGCAACACTCTTCAAGTTCGCTATCATTTAATGACTTCAGAGTGTTTGAGCTCAATAAAAATCCGAATATATTTTTAAACACCATAAGTTCTTCAAATCTGGTCTTCAAAGAAGTGATCGCCATATCAACCAAAACCAAAAAATATTTAACTTCAAAAGCTCTCTCGGCTTCTAGGATTTCTTCTTGGGAATTACTTTCATCAAATTGTTTCTTCCTGACGGCACGACGCTTTACTGGAAATGATGCATCTACACCCATGTCATTTGCAATACCTTTGACAATGTTCAGACAATCAGAAAACCCATCATTTCTGTACTTATCAAAGTATTCCGTCATACCTTGTATTAGCTTTAAAGTAGAGTCAATGCACATGGCTGGAGATTGTAACTTTTTACTTACTTTATTTACAGCAAATAAAATATCATGCCAGATAACCATACCAAGTAAAAACTCAAAGCTGCCAAGTACATCAAATAAATTTTTTGCATCACTTTTGTCCTTAGGTTCAATGTCAGAAGCATGACGTAACTCAGACAAAGCTGACCTTATCTCTGTTGCTTGATATCTTATTGCTGTAACACTTTTGATTCGGGGCCACTTACATTGTTATCATCGATGTT